>CM031969.1:16420339-16470516 GCA_018804465.1 Populus tomentosa | reverse complement strand
CTTATCTTTACTTATATGAGTGAATTTTATCTCCTTGAACTCATAAGCTAACTTCAAGAGATAATCCTGATACGACTTTAACTCTTATCCTTAATTTTCTATTCTCTCTTTACTTGGCAGATAACTAATAGTGAATCTCCATAAACATCAAGTTTCCTAACTTTTAGCTCTAAAAAACTTTAAGACCGATGATGCAGGCTTTATACTCAGTCATATTATTGCTACATTAAGTTGCAACCTTACCAAAACAAGGTCCTGCTACTTTTCTGAAAAATTATCATTGTTCCTGATACATTCACTGCTTCATCAAAGTACATAGTCCACTAGTTATTCATCTCACCGTCATCTTCAACTGGCTCGTAATCTTCAACAACATGATTTACCAGATGGTCAAGATTGTGCTTCCTTTTATAGCTTTCCTTATCATATATACAATGTCATATTCTGCTATTAACACTTTTTATCTTGCTATCTGCTTGACAAGTAAGGCTTTTCACAAATATATTTGATCGGATCCAATTTTGAAATCAACGAGGTCGTGTAGTGCAACATATACTATCTAAGCCTTTTTGTGCCCCAAACCAAAGCAAAATATAGCCTTTCGATGGCAATATACTTTTGAATTATACAACAATTAAAATACTTAAATATAAAAGTAAATTACATTAAAAATAAATTTCAATATATTAACTTAAAACATAAATGAGTGAGTTTGTTTACTTGGTTAATTGAAATTTGACAAGAAAATGAACTAAGGGAGGAAAACTCAAGCATTGAGAGAGTTGTTGTGTTGGCAAGTTGTGGTGGCTAAATTTATGAAGGTGGGTGGAGGTTTTACAAGAGAGAGTGGGGTATGGGTGATTAGTAGAGAAAAAGAGAGTTTTATTTATAGGATTTGTGGAGGCTAGGTTTGAAATCAAGAGTTGGTCTAGTTGAATTTTTCTTTTAAAAGCACTCAAGAAATTTTTGTTGGTGGTTTGACACATTAGAAATGCTAACAAAATTCCAAAAAAAAAAAATTGTCTATAATGACTAATGGAAAATTTCCATCACATTTTTTTGTTATTTTTTTTGTTATTTTCTGCTTGAGGAAAGAGTATTTAAATTAGAGATTTTTGAATGGATGATTTTTTTTACCATTCGAATCAAACATCTAGCATAAATAAATGATACGATTGAATTATTTTAAATATTCAACGCAAATCATGAATAAGGTTTATTTAAGTATTTTAAATAATTTTATCAACTTTTCAATGAGTTTGTTTAGATAGTAAGTACATGAATCGTACAATTAGGTATTTTGTATTAGAGTGCTATTGTTTGTCTTTTGATGAGGTGATATATTTACATTATTAATTTTATTTGTGAAATCCCCTTAGATATGTAATTAAGGATGTGAAAGACCCCATATTTTTTACTTGGTTTATAAAATTACCTTTAAACAAAGAAATCTTTTTACCAAAATATTATTTCTAAATTCATTTTCTGAAGCATGTCATGCATAAACAACGCAACTCACATTTAAAAGCTTAATGCTTTTTAGGAATATATGCATTTTATTTTATGGTTTTTGAGTTAATATCACTTACTCTCGAGATATTATTAACTCATGTGGTAACTGTTTGTTTTCCATGTGATTATAAGTTATAAAAAGAGATTAGGAGAACCAAATAATTTCTTACAAATATACTTGTCGCACGTGTGCGGCGTCGCAACAATATTCCAATTCAATGTAAATGTATCTATCTGGCAAATATGGGGAGATAAGAAAATCTTGTTTTTTATTAGTGGAAAATGAAATGAAAGTCGCCACCTAGTAATTTGATCACTAGTAACCCTAACTGGTCTTAGAGATCCGGTAGGGGGACTGGTTGCGTAAATAAAAGGTATTAGCACCCTAAATACGTCTTACCTAAAGTAAGCTACATTGTTTGATTGTCTGATAAAAAGCTAAGTTATTATTTAATTGTTGGTCTGTCTATGGTTCAAGAAAAGTCCTCCTCAATAAGGAGATCCTTATCTTATCAGGTAAAATCATAATTGTTCTAACTTCTATAAAAAAAACTATATTTTTAATATCATGAATACATTTTACATATAAATTCATAATCCTAGATACTAAAAGAAGACAAAAATATTTTTTTATAATTTTTGAAATATTGATCTTGTTCTCATGGCTCTAACAAACTTGTTATTAAAGCCAAAGTGCATGCTAAAATCTTTTTGAATTTATTTATTTTATGTGTAAAAAACAATATGATTTTTTTTGTTGTAGGAAAATACGATGTGATGATCTTTTTTGTTATCTTTGAGAGACTTGGCCGTATGGATGAAAACACAATATTTTTTTTGTTTTATAATTTTTTGCAATGTTTTGACGAAAACCAAGTATTTTAATACCGAATTTGTATCTTTACAGTATAAAAATACAAACCAATATTGCACAAAATAGATATAAAAATACACGAAAAAATCACAAATTTTTTTATAAGAGATTTTTTGGAATTTTATATTTTTTAAAAAAAAATTGAGCAATGGATTACTTTCAACTGTTCACGTTGAAACGTTAACAGTGGAGAACACCGAAGAAGAAGAAGAAAGGGAAGGGGAAGGAGGCTGACCTGTGGTGGAAGCTTGGCTGCGACGAGAAGGTTCTGCCGGTGGCTCAGTAGGCCTCTATGGAGGGAATGGTGGCTAATGTCAGTTGCTAATGAAGGAAGAAGAAAAGTTGGAGAGGAGAGAGGCGTGGCAGCGCGCTCACTATAAGAGGTGTTCGGGTGGTTGCTTGTGATGGAGATGGAGGTGTTCAAGCCGATGGTGACAATGTTGGCGAATGAAGGCTGCGATGGAGAGAGAGAGGGGGGAGGTTCTGCTGGCAGCAGAAACCAGGTTAGGGAGGCTGGTTTTTTGGCTGTCTTTAGACCCAAATTTCTTTCTCTCTGGAGCATAAAGATCAAATCTATTTATAGGCGGTGAAAAAGGGACACATTATCTCTTCTGGTGCAAAATCTCAGCCCTTGGTTCGACCCAAAAGCATCTTAACCATTGGCTTAAAGTAACAATGATGAACTGTCAGTTTTAATTTCTTTCAATTAAAGCCCAAATTGATTAAAAATCAATTTCTCTTGCAATCAAACCCTTCATAAATTCAATTAAACCTCCAATAAAATTTAATTGAGTCTATAAATATTTGTTTTTGGATCTTTTTCTTCAAATTGAATTTTTTTTGTCAACAAAGCTCTTCATCTATAAAAAATATACTATCAAATTTTAATTTTTAAATTTTTTTGAGCCTCTTCAACCAATTTCTAGTTATTTTCTAGCTGCTATGACGCCATTTTCTTACTATTATTATTTTTTGGATTTTTATTTTATTTTTAGTTTGAATAGGTTTTTTGGATTTTTTAAAAAAGAAAATGTAAATTTAAAAATAATCTAAAAATAAGTTATGATAGTACTTATAGATTTAAATGGTCATAACAGAGAGAGAGAGAGAAGAGGATAGTACCATCAAGCCATTCCTTGAGGCTAGTTCATATGTGGGGAAATAAAAATATTATCACACCTCTCTTCAACGCAAAGAGACCTGATATATTAATTGTTTTCCCTAAATTCTTGACTATATATTTTTTCTCAAGGAGAAATACCCTAAACTAGTAAGTAATAGACCTCTTAGATTATAGTGATCATGACTTGTTCTTGCATTTAACAGCGTGAGTGATCTTGCTACTTTGTTACCTGAAGGATGAACTTGTGGGCAAAAGCATCTGATCAATCTTTGTTCTCGTCATTTGGACCACACAATGATGATAAATGTCCAAGCGATTTACATAGTGAAGAGTGCTCATATATTTGATGGGCCTTGTAACCCGAGGGTCCTCAAATTTAGGATTAAAAATGAGGTTGGGCTGATAATCATTCTGGACTTTTTTCTGGAAAAAAAAAGGTCACTTTTTTTTATAAAAAAATACCATTTCAGCTTCATGTTTAAAGCCCGAGACACAATCCAACAGTTTTGGTTCGGCCTAGCTGGGACTCAATCTGTCATTCTTCAATGCCCCTCAGTGTGTCATTCTTGCTGGCCTTTTATGTAATTCATGCCAGTGTCCTGGTAGTTCAACCAAATTTATTAGAGGATACTAGTTTTTACAGCCAGCGGTACGCTGTGTTGAAATTATGTTGATCATATAAAATTATTTGATATTTTTATATATTCGGTGTAGAAAGCTAATCTTAAAATCTCATGATTTAAATCTTCACTTAACTATAGTGTAAAATTAAATTGTGTGAAAATTTTCTTGATATAATCTATTCGAGTTAGCCCTCTAAAAGCATCTTGATAGATAAAAAAAAATCTAAGGATGAAATTAAAAAAAAAATTAACAAGAAAAAAACCTCTTAATAGACTTATTGCTTAGTCATGGTTTAAAATTAAATCATGTAGAAATTATCTTGATATAATTTAGTAGACTTAGCTAGTCTGAAGACAACTTGATAAATATAAAAAAAATTCAAAAATAAAATTGAGAAAAATAAAAAAAATTGTCACCTAGTTATTTGGTTTAGCATCACTAAGAGATCTGAATAAACTGATTTTATATGAAATTCTAAGATAAGGAACTGGTTGTGACCAGGAAATATATTAGCGCCCCTAACGCAAATTTATCTAAGATAAGCTGCATTGTGTAGTCTAAATATAGTTTAAAGGTATTTATGGGTTTCTAACTGATAGTCCGCATATGGCTTAGAATAAAGATTTATTCTCATTAATAAATCTGGCATTTCAAATTTATTATGGCCTCATATGCCCAAATAAATTCTTGTGGGAAGAATTCACTACCAGAAAATTAATAAATACAAACAAAAATATCGAGGGAATTACATTGGGAAAAAATAATTAAAACAAAGCAAAAAAAATGATGACATGTCATTTATACTGATGAAATTACCGACGAAATAAATTCAGTCAGGAAAATCATTGGTAAACTATGAACAATGTTTATCATGTCAATTACAAAGCAAATCACCGATGGGAAATTCCATCGATATTTTTCAAAGAGCTCTAGGACTGTTCACTTTTCAATTACACTGTTAATTATTGTTTTTTACAGACAAAATCACTGACAGATTGAAAATTCATCAATGTTATTTGCCGGTTTTCTGAAAAAAAATTTTATTAAATTAAATATTACAGATGAAATCACTGACGGATTAAAAAGTTGTCAATGATATTTGGCAGTTTCTGAAAATATTTTATTAAATTATAAATTTAAATTAAATATTACAGACAGAATCACTGATGAAATGATTAAAAATATTAATATTTAATTATCCATCGGTAAAACGCCCCAATAAAAAACCTAGGATCCCTAATTTCTTAACAGGCAGGGCTCCTTTGTTCTTCTTCTCATTCTCGTTCTCGTTCTTCTTCTTCTTGTTGTTTTTTCATATGTAAAAAACATCAATATCCATTTCTTTCTCTTCTCTTCTTCTCCTCCATGCTCGGATATGTATTATTCTCTTTCTTCTTTTTTCTTCTCAGTTTTTTTTTTAAATTCATATAGGTGCCCTAACAGGGTTCACCTATCTTAAAAGGCAAAAGAGTTTTCAATAGCTCATATATTGTGGTGAAAAATACTCCCAATTAAAATTAGTAAATACCCAAAATAATTATGGAAATATTTTAGTCAACTTTTGGTATTTAAATGTTAGCCCACTTGTAAGTCTAACATTTATATCAGAATATTGATCATTAATTCTCATAAATTAAAAATTTTAGGGGTTATTTAAATATTAACTAAGTTCTCATAGATTCAATAAATTGGTTATTAAATTCAAAATTGCATGCAAAGATTTTTTTTTTTTTTGAATTTTTGTGTTTATATAAAAAAAATGTTAAATCATTCCATATGTTTATATATTGTTTTAAGCAAAATATGTTTTTTTTTTTAATCTCTTGAGAGACTTGACTGAATGCACACTAAATAAAATACATTTTTTATTTTTGAAATAAGATATTTTTTTCATAAATTTTAGAAATTTTGATAAAAAGTTGATATTTTAATACTAGATCAATATTTTACAGTGTAAATGTACAGTCTTTATATTAAATAAAAATGCTAAAAAAATATGCAAGGCCCATAATAAATTTTTCCTTGAGATTTTTAAATTTTTTGGAATTTATTTGGGGTTTGTAAGGCAAGAAACCATTTTATTCAAAATAAAATTGTCAAAATAGATCTAAAAGTGTGTTTGTCAAACAATCCCTTATGTCAAAAATCCCTCGACAAAAAAATAACCAACCAAACAAAGCCTACTTACCTGACCCAAAAAATAAACCAATCGGGTTGACTTGAAAACACTGGTTTAACCCTAAACTAAACTGAAAGCCATTGTTTGACCATAAACTGAACTAAAGACCACTGGTTTGACCCATAAAACAAACCAAAACTTAAACCAAAAATAAAAACGAATCAGACTAAAAAAACACAAAAACTAAAATTGTTTTATCAAAACAGATTGAAACCCAGAAAAAACAAAGAACATTGATAAACATTCAAACCAAACCTAGCAATACTAATCTCAATCTAGACAAGTTTTCTAGCAATCAAATGTAGGACTTTATTTGCAATCATGCATGGATTAAGAATCAAGCATCCATTCATTTTGATTATCAAAAGAATCAACATGATTTTGTTAAAATCTTGTATTAATGCATAAAGACCCTAGATTATTGATTAAACAAGTCACAAAAATATGCAAAAATTAAAATTGAATCAAAATAAAACCTAAATCTTTTATTCAACAATAAAAACTTCAAATGAACATGAAAAACATTCAACAATAAAAACCCTAATCAAATGATAAAAATATCATTTTATTTTTAAATCAGTATAACTTAATGCTAATTACACATTCCTAGATTTAATTAAGTCCATTGCCCTTATGGTAAGCTTGATCGTATTCTTAATTTAAAAATAAAATTCTCCTTTTTAATTCTTTATTGATATTAACTCTCTAATTCTCCAACAATCCACTCAATTTGTTTTAAACTACCCTCTCATAATAATGAAGTCAAAGTTGAAACCCTTTCTTTATTATTATTTTTTTGTGTCATGATCGAAAACTCTAAAAGAAAAGATGGTTAGAATTTTTCTCTTTTCTTGTAAAACTCATTATCTATATAATCTATTAACATCAATTATCTGTAGATTATATGAAGTCACTATCCATATAGAAACATTAATTTTGCATGATGCAATATGATATTAGATATATAAGCGATTGATTTTAGTGCAAGTGAGAAATTTTTAGTTTAATATACTTCGTAGCCAAATGGTTGGTTACACATGACATTATTATTTTCATGTAAATACATATTTATTATTAATAAATAATTAATTTATTTTTAATATTCATATAATATTAGATTAATGAATCTAGAGTAAAGATAAAATCCATGGAACAAAAATATTTTGCAAAGAGAATTATAAAATTGTTATAATTATAAGATTTCTATTACATCAAAACATTATTTTTAAAATATTATTAGTCGATGCATTTTTAAATACTAGGCATTTATTACAGCATAAAAACTTATACATATTATGTGCTTTTCTTCATGAAAGGAAACAGTTGTTCTTATAAGCTAATGTATAAAGGATACATAGAACTAATATGTAGGTGCTTGTCATAATATATATATATACACTAAACTGACCCGTATGAGAATTCTTTATAGAGAGATCACTTAGGTCTATGAAAATACTCAATTGACGGTTGTGTAAGTGATCGTTAGACTTAATATTACTAAATTATCTTATATAAAGAATTATATTTTAATCCTGTTACATGTTATCTTAATCAAAATAGCGAAGAGACAAAAATTGGGTATAACATGAATTATATGAAGGTACTTGAGTGATCAAGAGAGGATTCATTGCCCTAGATGAATTAGAAAAAATATTTCAACTATTCTCAAAGAGTATTGATTGAGAAATCCTTGACTAAGATAGAATGAGATTTAAAAAGATTTTTAAATTTTATTCAAATGATCAATAACCACTATTTAGAGAACAAACATGATTTAACATGGCAGCTATACTCTATGCTTTAATATTAAATCGAACATTATTAATGAAATGATATTAATTGCACTGAGAAATCATCACTAAAAGATTAAGTCAAACCACTAATGACTTTTCTAATATTTGAGGGGATCATGACATGTTGCTAGATGGTGCACATGATTTTCAAATATAAATTAGTAAAAGCAAGTAATGATTTGATTGAGTTAATTTCTAAAATTATCCTGAATTAATAAATGAATATTGTTTAAGTGGAAAATTGATTTTTTTTTTAATTTATAGGGTTTTTTTTTTTTAAGATTTCCCTATAAATAGTAAGTTATACCTCTTATTTTTGTGTGATTGTTTGTTAGACAAAAAAACTACGTAAATCATATAATAGATAGTTAGCACTTTATACATAACAATCTCTCTCATCTAAATAGGAATTTAAGAGATTTCTTACTTGTGGTTCGTGTGGAATATTGTTAGAGGCCCGACAATTGAACAACTTGTAATTTGTGACAACCTAGTTTTTAAGGAATTATTTAAAGTCAAAAAAGATTAGATCTTCAGGTAATAAATCCTTAGACAACTCTAGATCTGTCTGACAAGACCTTAGAGACTTTTAAATAATTTTGTTTTACTATTTCTATTGCGTGTTTATATATTCAGGAACTCATCAGAACATTTCATTTTAATATATTTGGTATAGATGTGATGTTAAAGCATAATTATTTTTATATGTTTTTATTTAAAAGCAGTTTTTGATTAATATATGTTTTATTTTAAAGTCGAAACATAAGTTTTTTTATTTAGAAAAAAACAACTTTATTTTTGAAATAAAGCAGGATACTCTGCTTGGAAAACAAAAACACAATTATTTATTATGGATTTTTTTAATCAAAATAACAACTTTCTTTATTTTTTTTTAAATACACTTTCAGAAATTTTAGTGTTTTATGTAATTCTATATTAAAATATAATGTGTTTATATATTTTTTTTATATGTGTTTATATATATTGCCATCCTATTTGATTTTTTTCTTTTTGAGTTTTTTTTAACATAATAATCACTCTCATAAAAATTATATGGGCATCTCCTATAAGATATATATAAATAAATTATAAATCATTTAATATATATATATATATATATATAAACATATTTGTGAAAATAATTTTATTATGTTACAATTTTACTGCTCATTTCATATCTAAAAACAATATAGCAATTAATACAATTTAACAAACACTATTTTTTAAAAAATATTTTGAAGCTCAACATATATTTAACAATTATTTATCAAATATTACTTTACTTTAACCCGATAACACAATACAGCAGCACGTATGGGACAACACAACACAGGAACACTATTATTTATATGGAATGTGTTGGCACTGTCTTTCTATAATTAAAGTTAAAGAACCCTAATTAAGCACGCGTGCTAATATTTAGATAGTATAAGTTTTGGAAGGCCAGTGTGCTCAGAATCGCATTAGAACTATAGTTAACCTGGAGCAGCTTTGGCGAATTGAAGTAGCAGCTTGAAGAGCTTGTCAAATGATCAAGTCCTCACGCGCCTGACATTATGTCCATATTATAAAATTTCCAAGTACTAAAATATTCGGTTGATGTATCTGTTTTTTTGGACTTTAAACTAATTATTTGTTATACTTAGTAGGAGATTAGCAGTTCAAAAGTGGTTATTTTTAAAAATATATTAAAATAATATTTTTTTTATTTTTTAAAAATACTTTATAACATTAGCCTATTAAAATCATCTCAATATACTAAAAAAAATATTAATTTAAAATAAAAATATATAAAAAATAAATTTTTTTTAAAATATTATAAAAAACAACAACAACAACCATACCAACAGAGAAAATAGAAAAAGAAAAGGAAATGTCTGGCAATGTCTGATGTGTTTATATGGTGTAAATGCATTGCTTTAAACATGTTCTTCTGACACCCTTTTTTTTCTCTGACTTTCACGAGGAAGAAAAATCTAATAGTGATGTGTGCTCTTAGAAATTATCAACCATATAAAAAAAAATTATTTAAAATTGATTTTTAGGTGGAAAGCTGTGAACATTCTATTTATTATTCTCCGCATGTCTTGAAATTTATTTAACATCGCAAAAGTTCTTTACACATTGATATATATAACTGATTTAATAACCCTATACTTCTACTCCTAGCATTTCTCTATTTGGATTGCTCATTATGATTTTTTTTTTAAATGAGATCTAATGTTTATTTTTATATTTCAAAAACATTTTAAAAAAAATTTAATTTAATTTAATTTTTTTCTTTACTTTAAATTAATATATTTTTTTAGTGTTTTCAGATTATTTTAATATGCTGATATTAAAAATAATTTTTTAAAAATAAAAAAATATTAGTTTAATATAATTTCAAATAAAAATATTTTGAAAAACAATTATATTTTCAAACAAGTAAAATTATATATTAACTAAGATAAGTTTTGTATGATTTAAAGACACGTATCACCTAATAAAATTTTCTAAATAAAATTTAAACCCATGAAATAAATAAAAAAAAAAAGCTTTTTAAATACCAGAAATAGTCATGGCTCTTTAATTCCTTAATAAAAATGGTATTTTAAATGGCAGGTTGATTTCATGTGAGCTACTGAAACCTCACAAACGGGATCGAGGTATTTTAAATATTACTTTTTTTCTTTCTTTTCTAACTCTCAATCATTTTTCAGTTTCGGTAGAATTTATGTTAGTCTTTATATTTTGGTCAGAAATAGGCTACGCAACAAATACTAACTAATGACGGCTTGTTGGTGTTGAATATGTGTTTGCTACTTTATATTCTTTTTTCCAATTTACGTTGACGGTCCACAGTTCATAAAACTATAGCTTTTGGGTGGTCTCCCGGTGGCTCGACCCTTCACCAACCCAGGCTCAAGTGGGCGTCTATATTACCACGTTTATTGTTACTTTTTGCCTAACATTTCGGACTTTTATATTATTACAGATTAATTTCACATATGTTATGTAGAAAGTTTTTATATTTAAAATATTATAAGTTCTATATCCAAGGAGTGATGGAGATATTAATGTACCTAACTTTTATTATAGGTAGGATTTTTTTTTTAATTAACATGGATATTCGGGTTAATTTACGTTTATCTCGACTAATTTCATAGATCCTAAAATTAACGAACATGTAAACCTCCAATAATTCTGTGACTTGTGAGATCCGAAGTTATAACTTTTAAAAAATAAATTTAGAATTTAATCAGTTGAGTTATATCTCTTAAAATTTATTATATATAGATCTTGTTCGTAGATTTTGTTCGACATAGTTTAAATTAAATTATTTTAAAAAAATTTGTTTTTCTTAAATTATTACAAGGGTCGAGATAATAGGTTTTATGTCACCCAAAATGGATAATTAGCCTTTTTTCAACCTGAAATACTAATTAGTTTTTCTTTCCTAAACTAAAGTTTTAGGTTACGCAAAATGGAAGCCTGTAGCATCTACGAGATCCAAATATTATCACAAGAAATTGGTAGAATTAATACATGGCTAAATGTTAATTAGCCGAGTCACTTTTCTTTTTCTTTTTCTTTTTCCCATCACTAGCTAGCGATCAATAGTATGATTGCATCAGGGACGAAACTAGAATTTTAGAATTGGAGGTACCAATATACACAAAAATTGGAGTAAATCTGAAAATAAAATAATAAAGGAATATAAGAAATAATATTTGGGATGTAAAATAATTATCCTCTATTAAATAACCCATAATTTGAATGTTTTAATTATATTTTAAAAAATATTTAGACCAAAGTATGATTTTTTATATATATATTTGAAGAGTAGCTAGTGATGGTATCAACTATATTGAAAAAATCAGTCATGAGTTCGAGAGCCTTAACTTATAAGCTCTAGATAGGTTTGATGATATTATAAGTCCATATAATATCTATTTTGAAAAGGAAATTTATATGATTTTGATTTGGACAATTGTAGGTAGTAGAGGTCTATTTGTTCATATGGTCAAACCAGTTCTTCATTATTATTATTTTTTATTATTTTTAAAGGGAAGAAGGGATACATAACATATTTTTATTGATTCCATTTTGAGACTTTATTCTCGAACCTTTTATTTACATTAGAAATCTTTTTACTTTATTTTCAAAAACTAAAAACAAAAGATATTATTTTTTTTGTAATTTTTATTTATTCATCTTGGATTTAATTCTTTTTATATATATAATTCTCTTACTTATTCATGCTAATTAGTTTAAAATAACAAAAATAAGTAAAAAAATTAACAATAAAAACTTAACCAATTTCTTATTTGTTTTTTGACTTCTTAAAATAAAATAAAGTTTTTTCTAGTGTGAATTAAAAATAAAAAAAATCAAAGAAATAAATAATTGGAATTTTATAATAATTGTTGCTTAAAATAATCTGATTACATTTTGAAAAGTTAAAATTAATAATAAAAAAACATCATTTAAAAACAATAGATGGAGGAACCTATATTGCCTAACAGACTAAATCATAGGAATCCACCTATCTAGATTAAAAACCACAAATATGTGTTTGTAAAAAATACATATCACGAGAGACTTTATTGTATGAAAAGTTCGCAAGTATGTGTTTAAAAAGTCGTGGGGACTTCCACGTGGCAATATGATGAACGTCAGGATGAACGTCAGGATGACGTCAAGATATACACACCGTTTGTCCGGCTACAAATCACGAGAGACTTTAGTGTATTAAAAGCTCGCAAGTACATGTTTAAAAAGTCGTGGGGACTTCCACGTGGCAATATGATGAACGTCAAGATGACGTCAAGATATACACCCCTGTGTCGGACTCTTTCCTGTTTATTTTTTAATTTCAAAAATATTTTTAAAAATTTTTTATTTATTATTTTACTTTAAATTATTATTTTTTAAATATTTTTAAATTATTTTAATACACTAATATCAAAAATAATTTTTAAATAATAAAAAAATATTAATTTAATATATCTTTAAATAAAAAATATTTTATAAAACAATCATAACAATTATTTTTGAGGTTATCTTTGTTATCAATCTTGTCAATATTCAATGTTTTTGGTCGGAAAGACTATCTTGATGGCTATTCAATGTGTGGAAGTAATGCTTGTCAGCACATCCCATCATTAATCGGCTATCTACATTAATCACGGGTATTTTTTTTTATTGAGTTTACTATATTTTACAATTAGTATAAGATTAATTTTGGTAAAATATATTTCACATCGAATTATTTCTTTAGTTGATACAAGCATCACGACTCTTCTAAGGAAGGTTTTTTTTTTTTCACTAAAGTGTTCTAGTAATTAATTGTGTTTATTCATGCAAAATCCTGTACAATATCCATTTATCTTATATTAAGTTATTAACTTTAAGAATCTATTAAGATGTCTTACTATTAACTGTACCAGGATATTATATATCAAATCAATAATAATAATAATAATCAACATCGTCGTCGTCTCGTCGCCATCATCGCAGCAGGTGCAACTGACGACATTTAAAACCCTCCCCTGCTTACAAGGACAGGCGTACTCTTCTTCTCCCTTTGTTTGTATGGTGAATGGCTCAAAAGCTATAATATTCAACACCACCCATTATTTAATATTCAAAATGAAACCAACATTCACACTCAACAGGCTCATGTGAGATCCCACCGATCCAATCCAAACTCGATCAGAATATCAAATAAGAATACCTCAAAAACAATAACATGAAAATAAACTCATACACTAAAGATGAACATCAAAAATTCAAATTCATACAACAATAGAATTATTTACAGAAATTTACAATTAGAGCTTATCATTAAAGTCTTACAAATATTTATGTTTATGCGGTTGAGTGGATATTTTTACACATGGATGGTTGAACATGTACTTATTCTTCTCATTTTTCTTCTTGTATGGGTGGTGAGACTCACCTCGGTTAAAGTGAGAAATCAATCAATTTAAGATTTTAATCATTTATTTGTTTGTTTAATGGTTTGATCTTATCTTTCTTCTTGCAAGTTTGGATACTGCTACTACTATTTCAAGAGTTGTTGGTTGCATGGAAGTTGTAATCTGTGTTGCGGTCGATGGCATTAAATGGATGATGGTTGTCGGAGTTGGTAGTTTGGGTTTCGAGAAGAAAAGGTTGAAGGAGCTTCTAGCATCATGGCTAGGTTATTGAGACTGTAGATTTGTGGTTAATGCTTTTGTATTTTCGGTGATGTGGGGATTATCTTGTTATCGTGGCTAGTCATGGTTAGTTGGAGATAGTGATGGAGAGAGAAAGGTTATTGTGTTTTCTCTCTCTTTATTTTATTCATTTTTTTTTGTCCTTCTTTATTTCTCTCTTTCTTTTTCTTCTTCTTCTCTCTCCCTTCTCTCTTTCTACATGTTTGTCCTCTCTTTGTTTTGTTTTTAAAAAGATTCCTTAAAACTTTTCTCTTTTTCACCTCTTTTTTATACTACCTAATATTTTTTTATCCCTACTCTATATGCTCTATTTTTTATTCCTTATTCTTCTTTATATTATTACATTCTAAAACATTCCACATCTTTCTCGCCTTATTTTTTTAATTTAATTTTTTATTTTTTATTCCTTATTTTTTTAATTTAATTTTTTATTTTTTATTCTTGTTTCTTCATCTTTAAGTTGCTTGGAGAATATACTAGAAATGTTCATATTAATTTCTCATCCCTTCCTTAATTATTACTATTCTCATCAAACTTTTTGTTTCTTTGATCTTCATTTTTTTCTAATACTTTAATTTTTTAAAAATCATTAACATGAAAATGATAAACAAAAAGGTTGAAAATCATGAAATGGATGAAAATTGATTGAATTACGTTGAAAATGTTTTTGTTTTTATATAGATTTTTTATATTTTTAAAATATTTTTTGAAAATGTGATAGAAACTGGGGGTCAAAATCAATGTACAAAAAAGTTACTATATTAATTCCATTCATGATTGTTTTGGGTTGGAATTCTAGGACACCTTCCATGAAATATTCTTAAATTAAATAAATCTTTTAAGATGATGTATTTATTTTCCAAAGTTAAGCTACAAATACAACTTATCATAATGAAGCCTCCTTTCAACAGCAACCCAACAAAAAACATATTAATTTTAAGCAAAGCCAACTAACATGAAAGGAATTGTAAGCAGCAAGGTGAAACTCAAGTTCTTCACCTTCTTTAAGGTTGTCAATTTTAAGTCGCTAAACCTTTTTAGCCATATGTAGCAAATGATTGATCTTCTTTATATGAGTAATTCATTTAAGTTATATTATCAAAGCAAGAAATATTTTTTTATTACGAGAAAAATAAAGGAAACACGGTTTAAAGAATGAAGGAATAAACTGTGAGAAAGAGAGAGAATCTAAGATGATGGGATGATTGAATTTGTAGCCAGTGGTGGAAATCATTGGCGAGAGAGAGAGAGAGGTTTTGTTGTAAGTGTGGAGAGGAAAAATAAATAGAAGTAAAAGAGAGAATAAAGAAAAGCAAATACTATTTCTTTGATCATTTTCTACATGAGATTAAGAGGAGAAAAAGAAACAAAAATTATGGCGACCATTTAAACACATCTTCACGACATAAAAGAAAAGGAAATAAAATGAAATTTGCCATATGAATCTACAATGGTTTAAGTCTACGTTCATACTTGTTTATACATGATAGACACAACAATTTTAGTTTCTTTTATAATTTGTAATAAAATAAAAACATATGTATGATTGATAGCTCATCCTTAACCTTGAAAAATAACATCATCCTTAACGAAGGTTTATTTTTACCCTTTTTAGGGGGTTCATTTTCCTTTGTAACATAATTTAACAAATGTTTTGGCAAAATAACATATGCCAATAAATTTTAGGAAAATAGCACAATTTGGTTAAAGTCGTAGGGTGAAAATTATGACTTATAAAAAGTCATAAATAAGAATCACAACTTTGACTAAAATAAGCAAAAGAGAGTCATGAATTTGATAAAAAAAAAAATATAGGGTGAGAACTATAATTTTGATTGAAAAACAATAACCCAAATCTAAACTTTAACCCTCTATCTAATTTTAAATCTGAACTAACTCTAAATTCCAAAAGCAAACCTTGAACACTCTTGTTCACCCCAAATTCTAAATTCAAACCCGAAACACCAATCATAAATGCTAACTATTGTAGGTAGAAGCACAATAAGAATAGTAGCACAAAAATAAAAAGTAGTGGACAAAATAGAATTATCACAACATAACCCTAAGTCATACTTTTTATTTTTAAAATAAATTCTAATAAGTTCTGACTCTCTAGGAGGTTTACATCCCCTTAAAATAGGCCATTAGACTAACTTTAAAATATTAATAAAATATAAATCCTCAAACAAATAGGAAAAGACATATTTTATTTTAAAAAAATCAAGGAATAATAACAAAATTCGCTCAAACAGGATGTTCTAGCCTTAATTTTGAGATCTTTCAAGTTTGGTTAGTTTAAGTAAGTTAATTAGGCCTCTTGTAGAACTAAGCTTGTAAAATCACCTGAAAAAATTTGAGACCATCTCAATTATCGGATAAAATATTTTGGCCTTTTATTATCATTATGCTAGTCTGTTACGACAAAACCTCATATTGGGTCTAGCTTTGGTCCACTAGTATATAAAAAACATCTCTTAGGTTATTTATATATTTTGTTTATGGCAGATCTTCATCTAAATTTGATAAATCTTTATTTGACTGTTCAAAACCTTAAAATTCTACTAGCTTGACTATACAACGAACCCTAAAGCTAATCCTAAATCCAAATCTTAAACCCCTACCTTAAATTAAAAAAAAGCTAAAAGAACTCAGGAAAACACTGTAGCTACTGAGTGTAATTACTGTGGACTGAAACAGTTTTTATCGCTTGAAGATCTGCTTTAATGTGGTTTTCTTGCGCGAAGTTGTTTTATATGGTTTTCTCGCCTGAAAAATTGCTGGAGATCTACTTCCCTGTTGGTTTGTTGGCACGAGATGAGAGTTTCTAACATGTTAGATCTCGGTTGTGTGTGCTTATGTGGGTTTGAGTGTGGCTTCAAGGCTAGGTTGGTTGATGGCTGTTCCTAGATATTTAGTGATTGTTGGGAGACTTCTAATTTGTATAGTATGAAACGATTGGGCATTAAATACACACCTTACCTGCAATGTACCTGGTTGTTTGGAATTGTTATTCTAAAAAATTCATGAAATAATTAGCTCCCTGTTAATTTTTTGGTCACTTTGAACAACCACAAATTGACAAAATTGATATGAAAATATTACATTTTATTTAAAAATAATAATGTCATACATCAATTTCTCTAATTTATATTTAATGAAATTAAAAATTAATGTGTTGGTTAATAAATGAGTATTATCTAATAAATTAAAAATGCTCAGTCTTTTACTGTGGCAATCCACAGTGAGACATAAAGCTATCTTTTTTGTTTTTTAAATTGTTCATTTTTTCATTTTTCTTTTTTATGCCTTTTGCTTTTTTATTTCTGCTTCTTTCTTTATTTTTTTTTCTTTTAATAAATTGTTTTTGTTTAATTTAGTTTGTTAATGTTTTTTTTTTTATTTAGTTATCAGACTTTTATAATACTAATATTAGGTTTAACATATTAACTTGGTTTAATGAGTTAACCCGGATTTGTTTTTCTTTTTAATTAATTTTTTTTGTTTACTTTAGTTTGTTAATGTTAAATTTCTTTCTATTTAGTTATCAGACTTTCATGACACATATCCCAAGTTTCACGGGTTAACTTGGTTTCACTGGTTAACCCAATTAATTATGGGTTAACCCGTTCATTTTTTTATTTTTTTCTTTTGTTAATGTTAATTTTTTTTTATTTAGTTATCAGAATTTCATGACATGGATCCTGGGTTTAATGGATTAATCTGGTTTGATGAGTTAACTCAGAGTTTTTTTTGGCTTTTTCTTCTTTTTAATTAATTTTTCCTTTACTTTAGTTTGTTAATGTTAAATTTCTTTCTATTTAGTTATCAGACTTTCATAATATATATCCCAGGTTTTACGGGTTAACCTGGTTTTACTGGTTAATTCGGGGTTAACTTGTCCATTTTATTTTTTTTCTTTTGTTAATGTTAATTTTTTTATTTAGTTATCAGAATTTTATGACATGGATCCCAAGTTTAACAGGTTAACTTGGTTTGACAAGGTAACCTGAAGATTTTTTTTTTTGCTTTTTATCTTTTTAATTAATTTTTTTATTTAGTTTAGTTTGTTAATGTTAAATTTATTTATATTTAGTTATCAGACTTTCATGATACATATCTCGGGTTAACCTGCCAACTTTTTTTTTTTTCTATTTAGTTATCAAACTTTCATGACATGAATCTCAAGTTTGATGGGTTAACCTGATTTGAAGGGTTAACCCAGTTAATTTAGATTTTTTTTCTTTTTCTTCATTAGTTTTTTTCTTCATGTTGGTTTTTTTTCTTTATTTTTTTATTTTTGATTAATCTATTTAATTATCATATTTTTATGATACGATCTTGCAATCAGACCCACATCCAAGGCTCTTGAGTCTGGTGTTGCAGTCAGACTCACTTAAACTTGAGTCATGTAAGTTTAATATTATTATTAATATTATCAATATTACTTTTGGGTCAAGCGTTGCAATTAAAACCAAGGCTTTTAAGTATATCTTTGCAAAAAGACTTAACATTCTTAGATTTTAGCCTTTTGTATTTTTTATGCAAGAAAAAAAATTACCAATGGGTATGTCTTTGTTTTTTTTTTCCTTTCCTTTTCCTTTTTAAGCTTTTTACTGTGGACTGCACAGTGCAGTCCACAGTGAAAAAGTTGATGTATTTAGTTTTTTTTCTTTGTTTTTTATTATTTTTTTAATTTACTTTCTTAATATTAATTTTTTTCTATTTAATTATTAGATTTTTATGACATGGATCCTAAATTTAACAAATTAACCTAATTTGATATTTTTTATATAAAAAATAATTGACCCGCAGTATTGCGCGGGTCATCGAACTAGTATATAGCTAAAAGGAATCAGTGTTTTACTGTGGACTGCACAGTGCAGTCCACAGTAAAACACTGATTCCTGCTGTTTTCCGGTTTTTTTTTTTTTTTAAAATTTTTTATTACTTTTTGCTTCTTTTTTTTTTCTTCATTTTTTCTTTGTTTTTTTTAATGGATATTTTTTTAAAATTTTTTTGTTAATGTTAAATTTTTTTGTATCTCAAACTTTTATAACATGAATTCCGGGTTTAACGGGTTAACCCATATTTTTTTTTATGGTTTTTCTTTTTAATTAATTTTTTTGTTTAATTAATTATGGGTTAACCTGGTTTCATAGGTTAATCAAATTAATTGTGGGTTAACCCGTTAATTTGTTTTCTATGCAGTTATCAAACTTTCATGACGCGAATCCCAGGTTTAACGGGTTAACTTGGTTTGAGGGTTAACCTCATTAATTCAGATAATTTTTTTTTTACTTTTTGCTTTTCTTTTTCTTCATTTTTTATTTGTTTTTTTAATGGATATTTTTTTTTAAAAAATTTTTGTTGATGTTAAATTTTTTTCTATCTCAAACTTTTCTATCACGCATTCCAGGTTTAACAGGTTAACTCAAATTTTTTTTTTCTGGTTTTTCTTTTTAATTAATTTTTTTATTTCTACAGTAAAACACTAATTTCTTAGGCCCATTTTTTTTTTAAGTTGTCTTAGTTTTTTTAGCTGTTTTTTTATGTTTTTTGGGATTATTTTTTTCTTCCTTTTTTTTTAACAAAATTTTTTGTTTAATTTTTTTATTTAGTTGTCAGATTTTTATGACACGTTTACCGGATTTAACGGGTTAACTTGGTTTGACAAGTTAAAATAGAATTTTTTTTTTTTGCTTTTTATTCTTTTTAATTAATTTTTTTCGTTTAGTTTAGTTTGTTAATGTTAAATTTCTTTCTATTTAGTTATTAGATTTTCATGACATATATCCCGAGTTTCACGGGTTAACCTGGTTTCACGGCTGAACCCAGTTAATTCTGGGTTGACCTGTTAATTTTTATTATTATTATTTTCATAAATGTTTTTGTTTAATTTAGTTTGTTAATGTTAAATTTTTTTTATTTAGTTATCAGACTTTCATGATACAGATCCTGGGTTTGACGGGTTAGCATGGTTTGACGAGTTAACCCGAATTTTTTTTTCTTTTTAATTAATTAATTTTTGTTTAGTTTAGTTTGTTAGTGTTTACTTTTTTTTATTTAGTTACCAGACATTCATGGCACGGATCCCGGGTTTAACGGGTTAACTTTGTTTGACAAGTTAACCTGAAATTTTCTTTTCTTTTCTTTTTTAATAATTTTTTCGTTTAGTTTAGTTTGTTAATATTAAATTTCTTTATATTTAGTTTTTTTTCTTCTTAGAGGTTTTTTTTCTTTTCTTTTTTTCTTTTTAATTAATTTAGTTTATTAATATTAAATTTTTTCTAAGTAGTTTTCGGCATATGCCTTTAGTTTTTTTTTTTTATGCCTTTGACTGTGGACTGTACAGTGCAGTTCACAGTGAAAAGACTGATGCCTTTTGTTTTTTTTTAAATTAATTTTTTTCATTTAATTTAAATTGTTAATGTTAAATTTTTTTTCTATTTAGTTATCAAACTTTCATTACACGGATTCCGGGTTTAACATGTTAACCTGGTTTGACGAGTTAGCCCAGTTAATTCTGGGTTAACCCATTAATTTATTTTTATTTTTTTAATTATCAAACTTTCATGATGCGAATTCAAGGTATGGCGGGTTAACCTGGTTTGAAGGGTTAACCCAATTAATTCATATTTTTTTCTTTTTTCTCATTAGTTTTTTTCTTCATATTGGTTTTTTTTTTAACTAATCTATTTGATTATCATACTTTTATGAAACGACCTTGCAGCCAGACCCACGCCCAATGCTATTGGATCTGGTATTGTAGTCTAGACACTTTTATGCTAAGGGTTAACTCAAGTTTAATGTTATTATTAATATTATAAACATTACTCCTGGATCAGGCGATGTAACCAAAACTGAGACTCTTGGGTATAACCTTACAAAAAAACTTAATACTTTTAGATCTTGGCTATTTTTTGAAATGTAAAAAATAATTGACCCGCGGCATTGCGCGGGGCATGTAACTAGTACTAACACTAAATCCAAACCCCTTCATTTAAGGTTTAGAGTTAGCTAGGGTTAGTGATTATTGTTAATGCTTAGGGTTTGCTTTTGAAATTTAAGGTTAGTATTTATGATTATGATTTAAGGTTAGGGTATTGTTTAAGGTTTTTATTTGGGGTTAGTTTAAAATTAGAGTTAAAGTTTAGATTATGAAATATTTTTTCTGGTTAAAATAGTGGTCTTTACCTACGATTTCTTATTAAAGTCGTGATTCTCATCCGTGACTTAATTAAAATTATGCTAATTTTCAAAACAAAATTGTAGAGATGTCATTTTGAGAAAACTTTCGTCAAACAAAGTTAATTTTCAGAAAAGAAAAGGAACCACCTTAGGGAGTTTTTTTTTCCCTTGGCCCCCACACAACCTGATGATTTGAAATAAATTTTACATAGGACTTCTGCAATTCAACGACCACTCCAATGAAATGGGTTTTCTGAAATTTTCACATCAGAAGATAATTAATGAAACGATGGTTCTAACTTCTATAATATATCAATGATGGAACAAAGGTGTGAAGCGTGAACGGAAATATAAGAAAAAGGGTGAAGTGTGAATACAAAAGTAAAGATTCAAATCTTTACCACCAACTAATACACTTGTTGAAATTATAGGCAGAGATGAAGACATGGATCAACTTTCTACCATCAGCAAGCTTGTTTTAAGCAGGATTCTCCTACTTTATAAAGAGTTTAAGAATTCCTCAACGATTATTTTAGTACCTTCTAATCTTTATATTAATATCTTCCTGTCATTGTGTAATAATATATTTTTTTATTAAAAAATATTATTATTTCTTCTTATGTTTTGAGATTGTTTTAATATGTTGTAAATAATATATATATATATATATATATATATATATATATATATATATATATATAAAAGATCCTAAATCTGAACCGAGCGTCCGGAGCCAGGGCCTTATAAGTGCATGCTCACCTTGACTAGTAAGACGCGTTTTGGAGTCATGCATGGCTGTCAAGAACAAAACCATGAGGGGGACCTGGGTGGAAACCCTGGATTTGGGTGGACTGGGAAGCCCAAAGCGGACAATATCTTACTAGTGAGGTGGAGTGTTACAATATATATATATATATATATATATATATATATATATATATATATATTATTTAGATACATTTCCGAATGAAAAACATTTTATATAAACCATAATTACTAATTACTACAACACTCTCCAACACCTACTACAAATTATCTTAAGTTCAAATTTCTTTATTATTATTTTTTTAAAAAATAAAGAAATAAATAAAGGTAACCTGACAATGATCCTTGAATATGTAAACAATTCAACCCGGAAGACTTAAGGAAAGAAAAGATTTGGGGTTGAAAATAAATTTCGCTGACCTACCATTACAAAGGAAAGTCTTCATTTCTGATGAAAGGGGAAGAAGCAATTATATCCCGTCAATTTCTTTTCTCTCAAACTATCGTCTCCCCTCATTTGTTTCAAACTATTTGAATTTCCAAATATCTTCTTAATTGTTTTTTATTTTTTTTGTTTCTTTTCTACAGGAACCCAGTCAAGGCCGCACCTGCATCAGAACAGGCTTGGCCAGTTTATCAATTTTTTTATTTTTTTTTTATTTTATCCTTCTAGTTCCATTCTTTCTGAAGAATGTTCTAGAAGTAAATCCTCGACCCGTTTCTCTTATGCAATTCTTACACTCTAAATATGCAAAAATATATTATGTTTTTTTACATTTACATTTCTAAACACACAAAAATATAAGAATATGCACCCAAAAAGCAGTATTATTAGAAAATATCATGTTATTCTTTAAATTTAAGCTTTCAAAAGCACGTACGCTTATAAAAATACTATATTATTACTATTACGCTTATTACTATTACTGCTGTATTGTTATATATTCCACAATGAACCGAGATTAATATCTATACATCATCTCAGATTAATGCTTTCTTTCGTTGATTGATTGCCAAAAATATCATGCATGACTTCTTGGAATCACAGCAATATTCCAATATCTCAGTAACTTGTGAGTCTCAATAAGATTACAGAGTATTTATGCAAGTTGTGACATAACATAATGGAAAATTGGAATCACAGCAATATTCCTATATTTATACAGAGTATTTATGCAAGTTGTGACATAACATGATGGAAAATTGAGATTTGGCGTCTGGTGAAAGTTCAACTAAATTTGGATCATACATGTATATTTCTATCCGGTTTTCTCAGGATTTGTCTGCTGCGTAAGGACAATGGAGGTAGACGCTATTCCGGTCTTCATTACAATTGTAGCCATGCCTTGCCTTGATGGAGGAAAAAGACTGCAATGGATGTACGTATGCAGAAAATTCTTATGAAAGTGTCTCTAGTTTTGAGTCTGACTCCACTGGTAAAATGGTGGCCACGCCATGCAATCTTCTAAGCTTTTGAGATGTATGTATGCTTGTGTGAGACACATCGCTTTCTGATGGACTTGAGTTTTGACTTTTATTCCTCTTCATGGAAGATACATGTATCTTTTCAATGTCAAGAGAAGAAAAATACAAAAATGCTTCTTACATCTTAATTAAGCAGAAGATGGCCCAAATTAAATAAATATTATAGTTTAAGCGCGAAATATATAAACACCTCAAATTCTTGTAAATTGCATAGAAACTTTTTCAAGTTCTTTTATAGATTTTGTCTCTCTGTAAATTTATTGTTCACTGTTTTATGTTTTATCATTATGCTTTTCTTATTCAGTGATTTATTAATTTGCTTTATTTATCACTTTATTTACATGCTTTCTTGATAAACTTTTAGTTTATTTTAATTATATTTTTCTATGCAATTTAATATTCTCTTTTAGTTTTACAAGTATTTCGCTTGATGCAAGCACTCTAGAGTTTAGTTATATATCTTGATGATTTATTTATCAATGTAAAGCAAACTCATATGTTTATTATTGAAAGAAAACTTAATTTTTTAAAACTGATTTATACCTTTATAATTTTCATGATCAATACAAGGAAAAAGTTATTTTTTCATATTTTTTTAATTAGTTATTAATTCTTTTTAAAATTCACTATATAAATACTAAAAGAATGTTTTATTTAATTCAATATGGGATTTGAAACCATTTACTATATATACTCTATGTTCCTAAGAAAAAAATTATTTTTTCAATGTGGGATCTAAAGTCCTTTTAGTATATATATATACTATATATTCACAAGGAAAAAATTATGTTTTTTCAATGTGGGATAAAATACTTTTTGGTTTAAATACTTCAACTTAAAAGGATAACATAATACTTCTCAATGTGAGATTTGAAAGATTTAAAACTCTTTAGTATATATACTCTATATTCAAAAGAAAAAAAATTATTTTTTTAATATAGAATTAAAAGCCTTTTAGTATATATATTCTATGTTCACAAGAAAAAAAAATTATGTTTTGTCAATGTGGGATAAAAAACTTTTTAGTTTAAATACTTTAACTTAAAAGAATAACATAATATCTTTTCAATATAAGATTTGAAGGATTTGAAGCCCTTTAGTATACATATTCTATGTCCACAAGGAAAAAAAAAGTTATTTTTTCATTATTTACAACATATATAGCCTATATTCATATGAATTGTTTCTTAATTTTTTCATATGAAATATTAAAACTTTAATTTTTTTTTATTTTTCCAAGTTGACCCGTGTAACCTGCGACCCAACCTCTTAGCCGGGTCAATACTCGAGTTGGGTTTAATATCTATGCATTTAACAACTCATGTTGACAAGGTCGACCCGACCCTTATACAATCAAAACATTGTTGTCACACATGGATGCCCGACGTCATGAGGTCAAGAAGTCACCACCTAGTTGTTTGATTTAGAGTCACTAGGAAACCCAAACGTATATAAAAAATTCTAAAGGTAAGGGACTTATTGTAGGTAAGGAAGATATTAGTACCTCTAGCGCACCTTACATGAGGTAAGTTGCATTGTGTGATTTAGATGTAGTTTAACGATTTTGATGAGTTAACCGGTAATTTATCTATGGTTCAGGATAAAGATTTACTCTTAGGAATAAATCGGATATTTCAATTTTTTTTATGGGCTCATATGCCTAGATAAAGTTTTATGGAATGGGTCCATGTATATGCCCTAATAAGGTTCACCTATCCTGGAAGGTAAAAGAATTTTTCACAATTCATATATTATGGTGGAAAATACCCTAAATTAAAATTGGTGAATATTTATAATAGTTTTGAGAATTTTCTAGTCAACTCTTGATATTTAAATACCAGACTACTTGTACATCTAATATTTATACTAGAATATTGACCATTAATTTTTATAAATTAAAATTTTCAGGGATTCTTGAAATATTGATCATGTTCTTGTGTATTCAGTAAACTGGTTATTAAATTCAAAATGCATGCAAATATTTTTTTTTATAATTTTGTATAAAAATGCTAAAACACCCCATATATATATATATATATATATATATATATATATGTAAAGCAAAAATAAGATTTTCATATTTTTGAGAGACTTGGCCGTATGCAACTGACAAAAATCATTTTTATATTACTATTTTTTAAGTCATTTTATTATTCTTTTTTTTTTTTTTTATCTTTGTAAGGCCATGTTTGGCAAGACCCACTTTTTTTTTTTTAGAAAAAGTGTCAAAACAAGCGTAAGAGTGTTTTTGTCAAACACCTTTTTAGACAAAAAATCCTTTTTATAAAAAAGGTGGCAAGCCAAACAGGGCCTTAAATGTCTAACCCAGTTTTGACCCAACTAGGTTGACCCGAAAACAAATCAAAAATAAAAAGTAAAACCAAAACAAATTAAACATAAAAAAATATAAAACTCAAAATTTCTTGGATAAAACAGATCAAACATCAAACAAATGAAGAACACGAAGAACATTCAAATTTAAACTCAGCATCCATATATCAAGAATCAAGCATAAAAAACTATCGATTATCACTCAAAAGCCATAATTTGATCAAAATGTATTTTGGGTAGTTAAAAGAAACCTAGAATCTAAATGCATTAATCTATGTTATTGATGTGTTTTAAAGCTAGATTATTTGGTAATCAAGTTGTTTAAAGGGTTTTGTGTAAATAAATAGAACCAAAATAATTCAAATCATAAAGTTAAAGCATTGTTTTTTCTAAGAACACTATCTATAAAACCCAAAACCTACCAAGAAAAAGCCAGCCATTATCCAACCTATAATGGTCATTTTAGGCCTCTAAAACATGCCTTTTTTTCATTCTAACAAACCACATTATCAATGCCAAACATAGTTGAAACAAAAGAAACTAACAAAAACAATAAATCGTTGTAAACATGCATTAATTTTCATTTTCGAAACTGCCAAATCAAAATAAAAAAATCTGAGATTCATAATTGACATTTTAATATTCTAAAGGACTAAACCAAAATTCAGGCTCGTTTTATCACAGGATAAATGGCTTTTGATTTAGGTTGTTTTGTAAAAAACTTGGAGGCCAAGGTGAAGTATTTCACCCTTTTGATCTTGAGAGAAGTTTTCTCAACCTTTGATTAGAACCTTCTGGGAGTTTTTAAGTGTGAACACGTGAAAAAGTTGGGTGGTTTTGTGCAAATGGGTATCTCAATTAAGGCTGACTAAGTTGATCACTTTCATGGCTTCGCTGGAGAAATTCCAACGTTAATGTTGCTTAAAACCACCTAAACTTGGTAGAAATGATGCATATCTTTCGATTAGATTTATTATTGTTTAATTCAAAGGTTTGTAGCTCAATATTCATTCATTTAAAAGTATTAATTTGATTAGCATAGAATTTGAAAAAACAATAATGGCTGATTGGGGGCAAGATATTTTGGAGATCATTAAAGAAAATGAGATGTATACGTTAGATTTTATGAAAATAAGGTTGTAGAAAGGGTGTTCCTTAGTTAAATTATGGTTGTTACAATCTTAGAAGTAGTCGGAAACGCCATATTCATTTGTTTAAAGGTGCCTACTCAATAAGTAAAAAGTGGCCAAACGATGCGTCATTTAGGCTAAACCCTTCAAATTAGAGTTTTTGATTTGGGATTTGACAAAATTTAATTTAATCCCTAATCTTCCAATTTCTTTTAATTTCACCCATAATTGCCTTCTAAACATTTCATTTCATGTATTTTTTCCCTGTCACACTTAATTTCCAACCCCAAAATTGAGCGTCGTTTACAATTTGGTCCTTGGTTTCTGATTGGTTCAATTGGATCCCTAATTGACCATCAAACTTTTAATTTTCTTCAATTTAGCCACCGATTTCATCAATTTCAAACCTTGAAGTCTTGCGCGTCTAACTAGTTGGTTCCTAGTTTTTTATTTGTTCAATTGGGCCCTTAATTGCCCATTAATTTTTAAAAATTTTCAATTAAGCCCTTGATTTGACCAAATTTACTTTTAAAAATTGCAATTCGACCCCTATATTTTTTCTTCTTCTGATTAAAGCCTAAATTGACTTTAAAAAGTCAATTTTCTTGCAATTAAAACCTTTATAAATTTGATTAAGCCTTGAAAAAAATTTCAATTGAGTCCTTAAACATCCAAACATGAATTTCCCTCCTCAAATTGAATTTTCATTATCAATATGGTCTTCATTAGTAAAAAATATACTGTCAAATCTACTTTTGATTTTCCTCAAATAGCCAAATGATGTGTGTGTGTGTGTATTATTTTCTTCCAACATTTCTTCCAATTATTTTTCTATTTTCTCTTCTTCTTCTTTTACGTGGAGTCCCAAAAATAAATAAGAACAATTGCCATCAAAACGTTGACTATTTGTTCTTAAAAAAGTAATTAAAATGATTTCAATTTAAATTGTTTTTGGTCGATGTGACATAAGAAGTTTAATTTCAAATAGTATCAGGAATTGAATTTGTAATCTCATGATTGATACCAGTAAATCCTATTAATGAACCCTTCAAGCTGCTTATCTCACATAAAATGTCGTTGAAATGAAAAAAAGGTGCCCAGCTCACACAAAATTTCGTTAAAAATAAATAAAAGAAAAATTATTGAGAATAGTAAAATGCATCTAGTTTTAGATAAATTCTTGTGACCATCGTACGAAGTTTTAAAAAAAAATGTTATGATGAATTGTGAAAGCCATAAGTCTAATTTTATCTATTGTTATATTTAATTATAATTCATTCATTTTTCGAAAGTAAACACAACTTTATTTTAGTATATTATTAATAATTAAGTAATTAATTAGTTAATTATGAGATTTAGGACTTTTTATAGCCCAAATTGTGATTATCTCTGTGACAAATAACATTTCTCGTATGTATTGAGATCCTTATTTTTTGAATGCTGTTTCTATTAACAATAATGATGACGATCGGTGATGAACCTCTGGAAGCAGCGGTTGAATTAGGGGGCCGGCACCTACAAGAATTTTTTGTTTTTGGCAGCTTCCTTCAATAATTTATATTTCTAGCTCTAAAATTAAAAAAAAAAAATCAGCTCTTTTCTTTAATTAACCTCCTAGCTAAAATTCATAACCCCGTCTTGTCCAGAATGAAACATCTATGGCATTATAGCTCAAAAGGAAAAGTAGAAAGTATAGGGGAAGAATGACTCGATCAAGCAAAGATCATGCGAGAAGAATGAACATCAAACATCAATGAATCAAGCAAGGTCATGCATCCACTTACCAAAGAAGGTGGAGCTTGAAGAGCAACCCCTTTTGCATCATTTCAACAATCCGGTCTCTTGAAAGATATAATATGTAGCTTTCCCTTTCCTCTCTCTGGATTCGGTCACCGATGAAGTTTTTTAATTGCCAAATTATAGTAAATTGCTTAGATTATGATCGAATATTTTTCCCTTTTTTAAGAAAAAGTCCAATAATGTTTCCTAGTAGATTAAGTGGTTTTCGTTATATGTTATCTTTTACTAATGGGGTTGGTGATGCTAATTAAATAAACCATGGAATTTGGCACTCTCAAGTCTCGCCACCGTCTTGAATGGTGGATCGCTGCTGCTTCTTTTCTACAAATTCCTGTTTTTTAAGAGAAAAAAAAGATTGTCACATGTTGAGTGGGTCCAATGTTGTTCCAATTAATGCCCTTTTCCAAACAGAATCTTCTCCAATAATAAATAAATAAATAAATAAAAGTTGCACCTTAATTTCTACTTGGGCATTTCCATGGATAAAAGTCAAAATATACTGATGAGGAAGACGTTTAGAAAATGCCTATAATAGAGCAAGAAGGTTGCCGGAGAAACAAGCTGAAACCAGCAGCAGAAGGTCGACAGAAACCGGTGTCCTTTCTGGGAAAGGAGAAGCAGAAATCCTTGCACGAAAAGGAAAGGTTGAAGTCCCTGTGGGAAAGTAGAATCCAGAGGAAGGAAGTGTTCTTGCAGGAAGACAGAGTTCAGTAACAAGCAGCCATGTTGCGGCAAAAACCAATTTGAAGTCGGAAATAGAAGCTGGCAGGATTAGGAACTCTGACTTAAATAATTTCAAGTTCTGATTTAATCAACTATCTTAGATTATATAGATTATAATTATCTTCATCAATTATTATTATTTTTATCTAGAACTCTTCTTAGGCTCAATTGAAAGGCTATAAATAACCAAGGTGTTCTGATGCTTTGGCAATTAATAAGAAAAATATCAAACACCTTCAGAAACAAGAAATGAATTGAAGCAAATTCTGAGTTAGATATGCTGCAGATCGGTTTCCAAGAAGAACAACAACGAAGGGGTTGGATGCAATTTTCATCTTTTGCAGGAGAGGATATGGTTGCTTGGCTCAGCCGAGCAAACCAGATCTCGAAGGAAGATATGGTCAACAACGCTGTCTTTTTCCTTGATGGAGAAACTTTACCCCCCAAAAAAAAAAAAAAACAAAAAGCAGACCATCAGATAGAAGGATTTTGAAAGAGAGGTTCTGACTAGTGATAATTGGACAAATCAGGATCTATCTCACACTTGACAAATTAACCAGCACACCTACTGAAGGAGTTTGAGATGTTTTCAAATCTGACAGAAGAGTAGCCTGAAAAAGGTGTTGTAGGCACCTTCATGGCGGCCTAAATCCCCGCCTTGCAAAGGAAGTCTAAGCAAATCATCTAACCTTGATAAGAAGAGCTCTTCTCTATCTTCATTTTGTTGAGTTTCTCAAAACATATAAATATAATAAAAATACTAAATTTTTTTTAAATCCTAAAAATCTTATTAGACAATCTAGAATTTTTCATGGTTTAAATAAGATTACTAGAATAATAATTCATTTTTTAGGTGTGTATGTTTTTTTAAGTGTATCTATATCCAACTCGATTGGAGCATATACAATCTGTATAAAAAAATATAAAGTATAATATTTTATTTATAGAGAAAACCTAATAACTTTATAAATCATAGTTTTTAAACTCAGCTAGGCCCGACAGGTCGACCCGGGACCTGACCAACCCAGAGCTGAAACCAGGCTGGGTTTAAAAAAAATAGGTAAAGGAAAAACCCAGGGTGACCCGGCAAGACTCAGTCAAAAATCCAGTTGCAATCTGTTAACTTTTGTTTTTTTTTTTTTTTATTAAAATGACGTCGTTTTGATTAAAAAAAATAAACTCGGGCAACTTGGTGACCTGGTCAAACCCCGAAACCCGAGCCTTGGATCGGGCTGGGTTTAAAAACAATGCTATAAATAGTAAAATGTTACTTTACCCCCTGAAAAAAATATCACATATATTATTTTAGAATAATTTTAGAAATCTATGCAATCAAGTCCCCATTTATTTTTTCTAGGATTAGAATCGTTATCCTTTATGTAAATTACATTCTAGTCCTTAATTTCTAAAACTTATTTACAAATAATTTATACTTAATTACAATCCTAGTTTAATTTCTTATCCATGGTTATGACCCATTAAGTTTTTCAATATCTTGGTCCAAAAATAAATCATATTCTTTATCGAAATAGGATTAAATATATTAAATAATTTAATTTATTATTAATTCAATAATTAAATAATTTATATTTGAAGATCAGGTGTAGTGTTTAACAACATGTCATAATCTTCTAAATATTATAAAAGTTATAAATTGTTTAACTTAATCTCTTAGTAACTAGTTTTTCAAAGTACTTATTATCCCTTCATCAATAATGCTGCAATTTAGATATTGAAGTATGGAGTGTATTTTCTATGTCAGATCATATTTGTTCTCAACACCATAGTTATTGATTTTTTGAATAAGATTTGAAACTCTTTTCAAATCTCATTATATCTTGTTATAAAATTTTACAATCAACAATATTTGAGAACATGTGCAATATATTTTCTAATTATCTAGAGCAATGAATCCTCTCTTGATCACTTAAGCATCTTTATATAGTTCATGCTATACCGAACATTTACTCATTTGTTACCTTTGATTAAGGCAACATATAGTCAGGATTAAACTATAGAAATTTTTATATAAAATAACTTAGTGATCTCAAGTATAAAAATCAATTATAATTATCACGTAAGTCTTTTCATAAATACAAGTGATTTCTCCTTATAAAATTCTCATACGGGACAATTTAGTATACATGTCATCTTACAAACACTTATATATTAATTATAGATATCGCTCATATCTTGACTTATGAGAACAATTACTTCCTTTCACAAAAAAAATAATATAATATGTACCATTCTTAGATGTAATTAGTGTTCTGGCACAATAAAGTATCGACTAGGAATATTTAGGAATAATAATTTAATGCAATAGAAAATATCATTATCATAACCTTTTTATAACTTTTTTTATAAAATATCTTTGTCTTATTAACTTTATCTTTACTTTAAACTCATTAATAAAACATAAATAAATATTAAAAATAAATAAAATTTATTAATAATGAATATACTTTTACTTGAACAAAAACAATACCAGGAATATACATTAATATTCACAGGGAACGGTCGCATAATTAACAACAAAAGAAGTGGAAGGATCAAGCAACAAAGAATATCGACACCATTCACAGAAAACCCGACCACAGGGACAATAAACTTAATTCCAAAATCACTAGCACCGGGAGTTAAAAGACTTTCCTATGAGGAGATATTGCAGAGGTTAATTAGGAGAGAATTAAAGGGTTGTGATTTAACTGCTATGAATGATCCATCTTCGTCATAAATGCAAACAACCCTAGATGTATGTGATTGAGGAGGAGGACACTGATGAATTGAAAAAAGAACACAGAATCCACCAGTGATGATCGTATGATATTAATGCATGCTTTGACTAGAGTCTATGGATCCTTAACTAGAGAGAAACAATGTATAAAGGATGATTCCTTCAATCATGTTGAAGATCCCATAAGTAAAAATCTGCCAACAATCAAGATCAAGCCTGTAACAGCTAAGAAACAACAAGGAAAGTTGTCTGTGAATGTTGACTCTGTTTTTTTAAGCTTGTAATCATTATATATATATATATATATATAACACTGATATCAGGATATGTGTATTCATTAGAGCTTGCAAAACAATTATTCTATTGAAAGTAAACAATGTGTGTCAATACCAATGCCAATTATTATTAATTAATTTTAATAACATCCATCATTCTGGTATTTCTCCCTCTAAGAGACGTAAAAAACACGAAAATTTCCCATTAATGAGATGCACGAATAGGTCAACGGCATAATTTTATTTATTTTTCTCCATGTGAGTGTATTCTGTTAGGAAAAATCACAATAAAGAATTTTAATTGAGTTTTACGCATAAGCACAGTATATTGTATACAAATTATGAATAGAATAATATTAATAATATGACAAGATTAATTAACTTAGCGTGCTCATAAACTAAATACTAAAAAACGAAATTAGATTTCATAAATATAATAATAAAGGAAATAATCTTTTTATGAGTAATCTCTTAGTAAATTTGTACTTTTTTTTTGTTAGAAAAAAATATAAATCATATACTAAGACCTCACCTAACAGCTTAAGCTATTAGGTTAAGTTGGTTATTTGACATAGTATCAGAGCCTTGATGACCAAACGATTACGAGTTCGAATCTCACCATCTTTATTTATTTAATAAAATTAAACAAAAATAATATTGGACTGTTCAAGTTTAAAGTTCAAAGAGCTTTCACTTGAAGGGATGTGTTAGACAATAATATAAATTATATTTTAAAACCTCACCTAACAGCTTAAACTATCGAGTTAAGTTGGTTCTTTGACCCCTTTAAAGTTTACGAGTAAGAAAAACTAACACATGATCATATAACACTAGATATGAAAGCAATAAGAATAGAACAGACTTGAAAAACATGATTAGAGAGCAAAAATACACTAAAGGAATCTCATGCTCTTGTTCGGTACAATCCCCCTAGCCTCTATTTATACAGGAATCAGGGCAATTAATTTTAAACTAAGAAAATTCATTTTGGCATTTTTTATTAGTTAAGAAAAACATTAAAAATATTTAAAACTTTAATACAAACATTTAAGATTTTAAACTATGCAATTATTAAAAAACAAGGATTAGACATATTCAATAAATCTAGATATGTATTATTTATGGACCGTTAAAAATTAATTATTTTAAATTAAAAAGTTATTTACAATAAATTAAAGTTTGAGCCGAGAGGAAGGATAACTTAATCCTAAAACTCAATTAATTTGAGATCTCAATTCTCTAAAAAATTTGGTGTAGTTTAGTTTTAACTTTTTAATTTTTTTTTATACGTAAATAAAAAAAAAACTCTTGTAAACTGATTGGAGTTATTTTTAGTTTTGTAAGAGTTTATATGAAATTAATTTTTAATTTATTTACAAATGGTTTTTTTAATTCAATTTTTTATTTACCCTGTAATCGGGTTGTAGTGTGGAAACCTACAAGGGCCCATTCTGCCTAACCACGAAGATTCGTGGGTATCCTTGAAGTTGCCAAAGCTGAAAGAAGAGGCGTAAATCTCTGCCAGCTCCCTCCTTTTGAGGCTTCTACATCAATGAAACCTAATAGAAAGACTTGAAAAACATAACAACTGTGTAGAATGTGAACAAAAAAACAAGTTTAAAATATGTTCAAGGAGAAAAATAAACGACTTCACCAACCAACAAATGGAGAGTTTTTTAATGCCCCACTTGAACTAGAAAATATAGCCCACCTACCTTGCATGCTCTTGTCATTGTAGCAGCACACCCTCTTCAGGCACACACACACACACACACACACACACACACACATATATATAATCTTAAATTTGCTAATTATATTACATGTGTATCATATATAATCTAGGATTAATTAAGCCTATTTGGCTTTGTTGTTGGACGGTGAGCCTTATCAACTTGAACTCTCTTGAGATGCTTCCAATGGCCTTGCCTTAATTATTTGATGATACACATGTAATATAATTAGCAAATTTAAGATTATAAGATTCATCTTAAGAGCCTGTTTCCAGCTAACAATTTATCAAATGGATAAGAAATGCGTATGTATGGTGATGTAGAACAGATAACTCTATAGTATATGATATATGTAGACACGTATAATGAGTAGCTTACCTTTACAAAATCTATTATGGAAAGATGATCAAGAACTTTACAAGGACTTGGTTTCTTTTACTGAATATTTTTAAGATTCTATTAGAATTTATTTCAACATGTATAACTAATGAAAATATAGAAAAGTCTTATTTGAAGTAGTTTTATTCGTAGTTATCGTACTCGATCCTGGATTGACATGGTCAACGAGCCAAGTTTTAGGTTGCACAGGTTAACCCGAATCAACCTAAAAAAATTAAAAATATATATTTAAAGTTTTAATATTTCATAGAAAAAAAATTAAGAAACAATCCATGTGAATAAGTTATATATGTTATAAATAATGAAGTTTAAAATATTATTTCAAAAAGTTTTTTATTTCATATTAAAAAAACATATATTTTTTTCTTATGAACATAGAGTATATATATTAAAAAACTTCAAATCCCACATTAAAAAAATATTTTTTTTCTTATAAACATAAAATATATATAATAAAAGGTTTCAAATTCCACATTGAAAAAATAAAATATTCTTCTAGTATTTATATAGTGAACTTTAAAAGGAATTAATAACCAACTAAAATAATATAAAAAGGGGGTCTTTAGCTAAGAGAAAAAACATGTTTGAAAAAAAAAAGAAGCTGGTCTCATCCGGGTTTTGCTGGATCGCCTGAGTCGCAGGTCAACCAGGTTTTTTCTGGTTTTTGCTCATCCCGATCTTTTTCCTTACTTGGACCGATCCAGCCACCGGGTTGATCTAGTTCCAGATCGACCCGTCGAGTCAATCCGGGTTTAATAACTATGGTTTTCTTAAATTCACTTCTATAAAAAACTCCGCCATTAGATTTATAGGATATATTATTCATTTGGATCCTCTCGTATTTTCAAGTTCTATATCTCACAATTGGTTTCGAATTCAACGATTCGGATTATAATTAAAGTGACTGAAATAAATAGGGATTGAGATCCTCTTATGCTGGTAAAATATAAATTAGTGAATATAAATTGAATTTAAATGGTTTAGTATAATGACAAGAAATGATAATAGCTTTCTCCTTATTGTTTTATTAATGTCACCTACATAGTACAAAACATTGAATTCAAAATCAATGATTAGGCTCGAAATATGACTAGTATGATCCAAAACTAAAAATAAAATAATATGAATTAAATTATTTACTAATTATACTCGTTCAATATAAATTTAATGATTTGGGTTTAATTATCCTAGCCATACAAGTGGTTAAGGGAATAATTGCATTCAATACTAATAATTTCTAATATATAAATTACTCATGAATTATGCCCAAAATTGAGGGGGGAAAATCCATAAAATACAATGTTAAACTGTTTTAAAGATTTTCGCAGACAATTCTTTTTAAGATTCTCAATATAATTTTCATAATAGTAATAATTCAATTGAATTTGTGCTGCGGAATTATGAATAGTGCATTAAGTTTTATCCGATGAAGTGAGTATCGATCTTACATTACTTAACAAAAGATAAAAATAATTTTCTGTTTCATAAAGTATACTTAATTATAGTATACAATGATAAAAAAATTTATATACAAATAAAAGAGGGTTTAAATCCATAATCACCCACCATGTATATCTGCTCACAAAATGTACAGAATATTCGATCAGATTCGTTGATTAGGAACTCGATTCTATTGAGTAACTTGAAGATGAAGTTCAAACAGAACTACATATTTCTTCATTTATTTTATTACAAAGTCGAAAAACCTTCTATCATGTTTGTTAAATAAGACAGAAAAATAGGTAAAAGAAATTTTGTTTTAAAAAAATTAAAATAAAAAAAGTTTTAGGAATAAATAAAATTGACACTAACAAATAAAAAGACTTGTTAAGAAAATAAATCAAGATAATATATTTTAAATTGTAATTCTAATTTAAGTACCTAATCAAAGAATGAAATCAAGAATTTTAAATAGTTTAATATAATAATTTATTTTTATAATTTTTTTAGTTGTATTCCTATTATACTTTTTAATTATTTTATTATGACGACACATCCTATTAATAAAATAATTTTATTTTTAACATGGTATTAAAGTAATGAATCTTATATATTGAGTTTTTTTTTTAATTTTTTTCATCTTATTGACTAGCAACATTTTATCTATTTTTACCTGCCCACCATTAATTTATTTTATTAATCTTTATTTACTTTCTTTTCTTAACTTTCTTTTTTATGTTCACCTTTATCTTTCTATAACTACATTACATCCCTTACTAGAAAATTTCTTTTGTTAGGTTTTTTTGTTTTTTCCATTTTTTTCTATAATCATCATACATCCCTCCATTACAAGAATATCATATCATTATCAACCTATATTTGATTAAGTGATTTAAACTCTAATACTATAATTTACTAGTTTTTTATCGTTCTTGGAATTGCAATTTTATTATGCTTTTGGTGACATTTCTCTCATTCATGAAGTATTAACTTCATGTTATATTTTTTTCAAGTTACAAACTTGAGTAAAGTTTGAGTTGATTTTTTCATGGTTTATAAAGAGTTAAATATTATCATGTAGTTTTTATTTTGTTTTTTGTTTTTGTTTTTCATTGGTTGTTATTGGTTTGAATAGCCTTGGCATGAAGGTTATTTTTCAAAATAATCATCAAGATTTCAATATTATCTTTAAATATAGATATCAAATCCATGAAGATTTTATTTAAATCTCTATAAAGTTTGAGGGAGCATATTGAGAAAAAAAATATTTAGATTGCAATACAATCAATACAATCACCAATAATGAAGAAAATCAAAAACTACATCAAAATATGAAATCAAGAATTTTGAATAATTAAAGATTTTAATTTATTTTCATAATTGTTTGGTTGGTTTCTATGAATACCTTTTAATTGGTTGATTGTAACCATATATATATATATATATATATATATATATATATATATATATATCAATAAAGTTTCTTATTTTTAGGCCCCGTTTGTTTGCTAAAAAGTAGTTTTATTAAGGAAAGTGAATTCTGGGAAAGTGAATAATTTTTTGATATTTGGTAGTGTAATGAAAAATAAGTTGGAAAACACTTTCCAGTGTTTGGTTATATCATGGAAAATGAGCTGGAAAATAATTTATTAATGTTTTATTTTTCTCAAGTTTATTAAAATAATGAGGAACAGATCTTACAAATTAAAAAATTAAATGAGAATGAAATTGAAAAAAAATATAATTTCATAAATTATCTCAAATAAAATAAATAATAATCAAAATAATAGAGATCAAATCTAAAAAATAAAAAAAATAAAAGATGAAGAAATTAAAATAATAATAATTAACATTTCATAAATTATTCCAAATAAAATAAGTAACAATAAAAAAAATAAGGATCAAATTTGATAGATAAAAAATTTCAATAAAAAAATAATAAGAGAAAAGCAAATAACAATTATAAAAATGAGGACCAAAATTAATATAAAAATTAAATTTTAAGAGATGAAATTGAAAAATAAATATTCAAAACAAAATATATATAACAATAAAAAATTTAAGGATCAAATTTGATATAATCAGCAAATAATATGACATTTCTAAATTTTTTACAACTTCTGGAAAGTGTTTTCCATCCAAATTTTTCAGGAAGACACTTTCTTGGAAATCAAGTCAAATTTCCCTTAATTGAAAAGTGTTATCTGTTGATCAACTTTTCTAATGACAAATAAACACAGAAAAGTTTCGAAAATGGTTTCTCAGAACTACTTTTCGAGAAACAAACATAGCCTAACAAGATTAACTAGTTGCATGTACTCCACAAAAACTTTAGGCCCAAGTAAATAGAAAGATTTTGTCATTTAGATGCTGTTTGTTTGCTGAAAAGTAGATTTTTTTTCATGAAAAGTGGATTATTTTTTAATGTTTGACAGTGTAAAAAAAATAAGTTGGAATTTTTTTTTCAATGTTTGGCTATGGTATGAAAAATAAATTGAAAAATAACTTTTAAAATTTTTAAAAATTTTCAAGTTTATCAAAAAAATGAAAACCAAACCGATAGATGAAAAAGTTATGAAATATTACGATTGTTATTTATTTTTTCAAGTTTATGAAAAGAATGGAGGATGAAATTGAAAAAAAAAATTTAATAAATTATTTCAAATTAAAAAAAATAACAATAAAAAAAATGAGACTAGATTTGATAAATAAAAATAATAAAAGATGATGAAATTTAAAAACATAATTTAATAAATTATTTCAAATAAAATAAATAACAACCAAAAGAATAAGGATCAAATCTGATAGATAAAAAAATTCAATTAAGATAAAAAATAAGAGAAAAACCAATAACAATAAAAAGAATAAGAACTAAAATTGATATAAAAATCAAATTAATTAAAAATATTTTTGAATTTATTACAATTTTCTAAAAAAATATATTTCATTTAAAATTAAAAAATACTTTTTTGAAAATCAAATTAAATTTTTATTTGATTAAAAAATATTTTTTATTTATTAATTTTTTTAAGGGCAAACAAATATGAAGAATTTTGAAAAACTATTTTTCATGAAATGAAACAAACGGCCGCGTTCATTAGCTATCAATCCTAGTATTATAATTCATTGAGGACTTCTCCCGTATGATTACTGCCTCCATTTGGCCATGCATACAGAACCCATAAAAATGCTTTCGGAAAAATTAAAATGGTCTTCAAAATCAGTGATAAATTGATTTCCACAGGAACATTCCATGGAGAAACAGAGACGAAAGTTGGTAAGGCGAATCAAGTTGGAATACACCTGCGCAACCAGGACTTACCAACTATTCTAATCAACTATTTTTTTTATTTTAATTTTTAATTTTTAATTTTTATACGGACGTTGACAAAGTCTCCATCTGCAAATTGCACCCTCTCCTCTTTGTCACTTGCTGCTATATATACCCTCGAACTTCTCTAGAGGAAATGGAACTTAAATCCACCACTCTCATTTACAAGGGAAGAGAGGGATCAGGGAGAACTCCTCAAGATTTTCTTGGTGAGAAAGTGAGAAGCGAACTTTCAAAACTCCACCAACCCTCTTTCGACCCGTTCCTTCCTCCTAAGAGATAACAGATTTCAACATCATTTCCATTTTTTTATTTCAAGAAACCAGAGAGTAAGTTCTTGCATGTTTGCCTTTATTTTAGCATCAGTTTGGTAGGTCAAGAAGAAGGATTTTAAGGAACACAAAATCTCGGTTGTGATTTCTTCAGTACCATGAAGACCTCACCTCAACCAAGCCTAATGGTTGCTCTAGGCGCAGGCTTCCATGCTAGGCTAACTCGCCAAACTTAAGTCTTTGACATTGGGCTTAATTAATTCAATTGATAAATACAATTCGTTGCTTCTTCTTTGCTCTCTTAACCTTCTCTCGGCAAGCAAACAACAGAAAGTCTTCTCTTTTATTGTTTTATTATTATTATTATTATTGGTATCATTGTTCTGGCATTTAAATCAATTTCTTGCTGTTTTATTGTCCATTTCATGATGTGGGACTGATTCTCTCTTTTCTTTTTTCTAAATTCAATTCAGAATAAGAGAAAGATGGATGGCGTAGAGAGAGCTCGAGCTTCTGGTAGACGATCAAGCCACAACAGCTTGAGCAGGAGCATAAGCAGGAGCTTGAGCAGGGCTAGTTGGAACATGGAAGACATGTTTTCAATTGGCAGGCAATCTAGGAGAAGCAACCATGTCGATGAAGATGAAGAAGCTCTAAAATGGGCTGCCATAGAGAAGTTGCCGACATACAATAGGTTAAGAACAAGTATCATCAAATCTTTCGTGGATACTGAGGACCAAGGCAACAAGATGCTGCAGCATAAAGAAGTTGATGTGAGAAAGCTTGACATAAATGAGAGACAGAATTTTATCGACAAGCTCTTTAAGGTTGCAGAGGAAGATAATGAGAAATACTTGAAGAAATTCAGACAAAGAGTCGATAAGTAAGTTTCTTGTTAACCTCTCTCCCATTATTTATCATAGAATTAGTCTTTTGCTCTTCTGGTTTTGTTTATTTTCCCCTGTTTCATCATGGCCCAGATAGTCTAGTCTTGTTTTCCAGAAATTAAAGCCAACCAATAAAGCTGCTAGAATCATAAACAAAAAACAGTTCATCAATTGCTTTTCTTTGTTCTCCCTTTCTTAAAAAAAAATAAAAATAAAACCAGCAGTGAGTATTGTTTTTAGTGACATGTTAATTTGACCAAGGCAAACTTGGCGTCACCCAAGTTACATCGGCATGTTCTATTTAATCTGTATTTGATTAATCATTGGTGTATCAAATGTTAAGCCATTTACAGGATCACAGTAAAACTTCATCTTCTCACTCTTTTAGTTACTATGACTGTTTCAACTCATCTAGACCCTGCAGGTCGAGTCAACTCAATTAATAATTTCCCTGTAATTGCAGGGTTGGCATCCGACTCCCGACAATTGAGGTCAGGTTTGATCATTTAACAATTGAAGCTGACTGCCATTTTGGCACCAGAGCTCTCCCCACCCTTCCAAATGCTGCAAGAAACATGTTTGAATCAGCTCTTGGTGTAGTTGGGATCAATTTGGCTAAGAGAACTAAGCTCACAATCCTCAAAGATGCATCAGGGGTTATAAAACCTTCACGGTAGCTATATCTGTGTCTTTTTTCGTTCTGTAATTACTATTATCTATCCTTTTTCATCAGCTGATGTGACCTTTTAAATTTTGTTCTGTTACAGGATGGCACTACTGCTGGGACCACCATCCTCAGGAAAAACAACTCTTTTGTTAGCTCTAGCAGGAAAGTTGGACCCGAGTCTTAAGGTTGGTGACAAATATTTATTATATATAATATATGTTTGTCGTGCATAAGAATGGCGTTTTCTTATAATTGATACAATTTCTTTTGAGCAGGTTACAGGAGACCTAACATACAATGGATATGAACTCAAGGAATTTATGCCACGGAAATCATCAGCATATATCAGCCAAAACGATGTTCACATAGGAGAAATGACCGTGAAAGAAACCTTGGATTTCTCAGCAAGGTGTCAAGGGGTCGGGACACGATATGGTGATTATATTATACTAAGTTTAATTATTTATTTTCTATTTTCAATCGAGGGATAAGAAATTAATGAAGATCAACTTAATTGAATTGGCTATGTTATATTTATACCCATAGATCTCCTAAGTGAGCTTGCAAGAAGAGAGAAGGATGCTGGAATATTTCCAGAGGCAGAAGTGGATCTTTTCATGAAGGTAAATTCCAAGCTAGCTACAAATTAAGAAAGAGCAAGTTGCCACATGCATGCATATGTGGCGTGACATCATAAATATTAACAAATCTTGAAGTTACATAATAAATTTCATCTGTAATTTTCAGGCAACTGCAATGGAAGGAGTTGAAAGCAGTCTCATTACTGACTACACACTCAAAGTAAGTTCAGTAGAATTTCCCTAACAATGGAATATCATTGCTTGAAATAACCTTAAGAGGATGGTGGCATGGAAGCTTCATGTGTGGTTCAAGCTGTCTTTATGACTCTTCCAAGTTTCTGATAAGCTCACGGTTGTCGCCACTAACTTCTCTTTTGTCAAAGATTTCTCCTCGCCACCCACCACGTTGACTGGTGTCTAGCCATGCTGGCGTGGCTGTGGTTGTGGTTGACCCCTTCATTTTTATGTTTTTTAAAGGATTTTTGGTTGGTGAACCAACTTTTGGATGCATTATTACTTTTTCGTTTTCTTTTTTAATTCCACCAACTAAGCACATCGTCGTAATTTCGAAATTTTGGTGTCAAATAACTATCATGTAATCATTCTAAACCTTCCTAATTTCTCTGTTTTTTTTTAATTTTTTAATTTTGTTTTGGATGAGCAGATACTAGGACTTGATATATGCAAGGATACCATCGTCGGAGATGACATGATACGAGGGATATCGGGTGGACAGAAAAAGCGAGTGACTACAGGTTGATAATTTATAATATAATTTACGAATATTATTTATCCAATTATATATCCCAGACTCGAGGAATTAGGTGGGGGTTGCTTTTCACTCAAGAGAACACTAAAGTTGACAAATTGTGTGTTGGCATATTCTTCATGCAGGCCTAAAATTAGCTTTCTGTAATGTTATATTTGACCATTTCCTTGTGGTTCTCCTACCATCTCCTCTTTAGACATCCAGCGCTGGTGTCTTTCTTACAAAAGCCATTCGCAGCTGTCGTTTCTCTGTTATAGGAACCTGTTTAAGAAGTTGCTGCCGTCAAAACTGCAATTACTTACTGAACATGCTTAAGAGGGATTAAAATAGAGGCCCATCCATCGAATGAAGTCAAAAGAACATTTGTTTAAATATAATATGGGCAAGCATGTAGCTAGCTGCTGTCATTTTGTTTGTTTCCTAATGCTTTAATCTCCATGATTAATCCAGGAGAGATGATTGTTGGACCCACAAAAACGCTTTTCATGGATGAGATATCCACCGGTCTAGATAGCTCCACAACATATCAAATAGTGAAGTGCTTGCAGCACATTGTACACTACACCGAGGCTACAATCTTGGTGTCCCTGCTCCAACCTGCTCCTGAGACGTTTGATCTCTTTGATGATATCATCCTTTTATCAGAAGGCCAGATTGTATACCAGGGCCCACGAGAACACATTCTTGCTTTCTTTGAGAGCTGTGGGTTCCGCTGTCCTGAGAGGAAGGGCACAGCTGATTTCTTACAAGAGGTAAACCTCTTCGTTTGTTTTTATTGAAACCGGCCCATAACCAACTGGCGGGCTTTGGCCTCTGTCAAGCAAGCCTAGCAGACACCTCATAGTTTTGATTAATGGCTTTTGACTGCAGGTTACTTCGAAGAAAGATCAGGAACAGTATTGGGATGATAGAAACAAGCCATATAGATACGTAACAGTCCCAGAATTTGTTGAAAGGTTCAAGAGGTTCCATGTGGGGATGAGGCTAGAGAATGAGCTTTCCGTGCCATTTGACAGGACCCAAGGCCACAAAGCAGCTCTGTCATTCTCGAAGTATTCTGTTCCCAGAATGGAACTACTCAAGGCATGTTGGGATCGAGAATGGATACTGGTTAAGAGAAATGCATATGTTTATGTAGCCAAGACGGTTCAACTTCTTATTATGGCAATTATAATGTCCACGGTGTTCATCAAGTCTAAAATGCACACGAGGAATGAAGAGGATGGAGCGGTATACATTGGTGCCCTTTTGTTTACTATGATCATTAACATGTTCAATGGTTTTGCTGAGCTCTCGCTTATAATCAAGAGGCTTCCAGTATTCTACAAGCAAAGAGATCTTCAATTCCATCCTGCCTGGACTTTCACTCTGCCAACTTTCTTGCTGCAGCTGCCAATGTCTATAATTGAGTCTGTTGTTTGGGTGTCAATTACCTATTACTCCGTTGGTTTTGCACCTGAAGCTAGCAGGTAAAGAGGCGTAGCCAAACCACAACTTCTCAAATTAACGATGATGTTGTATTGAGTGACAATTTCCTGATCTTGTTTTTCAGGTTTTTCAAGCAACTGCTGCTGGTATTTTTCATCCAACAGATGGCTGCTGGGCTCTTTAGGCTTATTGCTGGGGTCTGCAGAACCATGATCATTGCCAACACCGGCGGGGCTCTCACTCTACTCCTTGTTTTCTTGCTTGGCGGTTTCATCTTACCTAAAGGTTAGAATGAAATAACATGTTACCCCTAGCTATGTCAGAATTCTGAAATTCTTGGCTTTGAATGCATTAATAGAGAGTTGCTACCATGATGACAGGTACCATTCCAGATTGGTGGGGATGGGGTTATTGGGTTTCACCTTTGTCTTATGGTTTCAATGCCATAGCTGTGAACGAAATGTCTGCACCAAGGTGGATGAACAAAAACGTGAGATATCATGCTCAAAATAACTCTAGCATTTAGACTTGTGTTATAAATAAAAGCAAGTTTAAGAATAATATTTTGATTGCATTACAGGTTTCAGACGGCTCTACCATTTTAGGCACAGCAGTGCTCAAGAGCTTTGATGTTTACACAGATAAGAACTGGTATTGGATTGGCACAGCTTCTATTCTAGGCTTTGCTGTTCTATTCAATGTTCTCTTCACCTTTGCTCTCGCGTACTTTAGTCGTAAGTCAAAGCATTACCTTCAATAAAATGTGCATGATGTGAAATTGTTTTACTGATTTCAACTCCTTCTCTTCTTTAAGGTAGCTAATCTTCTTCATGTTTTTGTTTGACAATAGCTGCTGGAAAGCCACAGGCCATAATCTCTGAGGAAACAACAAAAGAAGGAAACAGGTCAACACAGTCATTATCCCATTCTAAAGGAAACAATACAAGTAAGGAACCTAAAAAGATATGGATTTCATGCTCTCTGTTTCGATCTCGTCAGAACTGCATAAAACGCTTCAATTCCTTACATGGACTCGTCATATCACAGGTGAAATGGCAATCTTGAGAACGAGGAGCCCGTCCAATCCCAGTGGACTAAGTGGAAATGCCGATTCACTTGAGGCATCAAATGGAGTTGCTCCTAAGAGAGGAATGGTTCTTCCTTTCACTCCTCTAGCCATGTCCTTTGACAGTATGAATTATTTTGTGGACATGCCCCCGGTAGGAATCAATACCTTCTACTTTCAGTCTAAACTCAATTTATCAAATGCTTCATTCATCCCATAGACATCCTACTTGTGAACCCAAACTCTTTTATACAGAAAATACCACTTAAAACTCCTTCAGTAACCAATTTTAATTGATGGTAATAGGAAATGAAGGAGCAAGGAGTTCCAGAGGATAGGCTGCAACTACTTCGAGAAGTAACAGGAGCATTTAGGCCTGGAGTACTCACGGCATTAATGGGAGTCAGTGGAGCTGGAAAGACCACACTGATGGATGTTTTGGCAGGAAGAAAGACTGGTGGATACATTGAAGGTGATATTAAAATTTCCGGGTTCTCCAAGAAACAGGAAACGTTTGCAAGAATTTCTGGATATTGCGAACAGAATGATATCCACTCTCCTCAAGTCACTGTTAAAGAATCTTTGATTTATTCAGCATTTCTTCGGCTCCCTAAAGAAGTCAGCAAACAAGAAAAGATGGTAAATTTGTTACTGTTCCACAATTTAACTTATCATAATTAAAGTCCGAGGTGGTAATTTACGAGCTAAAAAAATGGTGGGATTTTATCTTTTCAGATTTTCGTGGATGAAGTGATGGAGTTGGTCGAGCTAAACAATCTCAAGGATGCTGTAGTTGGGCTTCCAGGAATCACAGGGTTGTCAACAGAACAGAGAAAGAGGTTAACAATAGCAGTGGAACTGGTTGCTAATCCCTCCATCATTTTCATGGATGAACCAACTTCTGGTCTTGATGCAAGGGCAGCTGCCATTGTTATGAGGACTGTGAGAAACACTGTGGATACTGGGAGAACAGTTGTCTGTACGATCCATCAACCTAGCATTGACATCTTTGAAGCCTTTGATGAATTGTTATTAATGAAGAGGGGAGGACAGGCAATCTACTCAGGACCATTGGGTCGAAACTCTCACAAGATCGTTGAATACTTCGAGGTAATTTGATCTCCCTGAGATTCTCCTGATCCAATAATTGATGAAGATGGATTCCTTAACCTGATTTCATAAATAATGGCTGAATTATTACAGGCCATTCCTGGAGTCCCTAAAATCAAAGAGAAGTACAATCCAGCGACATGGATGCTAGAAGTGAGTTCAGTTGCAGCTGAAGTCCGGCTTGGAATGGACTTTGCGGAACACTACAAATCTTCATCCTTGCATCAGTATGTCCAGTCACAACCATATGAAAATTATTTATTTATGTTATTTGCTAAATTTCAAATTTTGAGCTCAATTCTTGTTTCCATATGAGCAGGAGAAACAAGGCTTTGGTGAAGGAGTTGAGCACACCACCACCAGGAGCAACAGACCTTTATTTCGCCACTCAGTATTCAGAGTCTGCTTGGGGGCAGTTCAAATCTTGCCTTTGGAAGCAGTGGTGGACATACTGGAGAAGTCCTGATTACAACCTTGTTAGATACTTCTTCACCTTGGTTTGTGCTCTTATGGTTGGTAGCATATTCTGGAAGGTCGGGACAAAAAGGTCAGTAGCTATCACTCCTGCTAAGAATACAAACATAACATGGTTGATCTGTTGGCCAAAAATTTATATATGTTCTGTGATTATTCAGGGATAGCTCAAGCGATCTGTCTATGATTATCGGTGCCATGTATGCTTCTGTCTTGTTTGTTGGTATTAACAACTGCTCAACTGTACAACCAGTTGTAGCAGTCGAAAGAACCGTGTTTTACCGAGAAAAAGCAGCTGGAATGTATTCTGCATTACCCTATGCCATTGCACAGGTGAGTTGAAGTGGAATCAATCTGTATCCTTGAAGAGCTTGTGTACATATACATCAAACTGACCGAACTCTGTACTATACGACATGCAGGTTGTTTGTGAAATACCATACGTATTTGTTCAAACTACATACTATACACTTATTGTGTATGCCATGGTGTCCTTCGAATGGACTGCAGCCAAATTCTTGTGGTTCTTCTTTGTCAATTTCTTTTCCTTCCTTTACTTCACATACTATGGAATGATGACTGTTTCCGTTACCCCAAACCACCAAGTTGCAGCCATCTTTGCAGCAACATTCTACTCTCTCTTCAATCTTTTCTCTGGCTTCTTTATACCAAGACCGGTACGTTTATTTTCTTTCTTAAGTGTTGTCTTTTGTGATCATTTTAAACTTAAATCTTCGCCTTACTAGTGCAATGACAACTCTGTTTCCGCTTGAATTTTCAGAGAATTCCCAAGTGGTGGGTCTGGTACTATTGGATTTGCCCTGTAGCGTGGACAGTGTATGGACTCATCGTGTCCCAATACGGCGATGTTTCGGACCCCATTAGTGTTCCTGGTCGCAATGATACTACAATAAAGGCTTATATACAAGAAAATTTTGGATATGACCCAGATTTCATGGGGCAGGTTGCCGCAGTCTTAGTTGGCTTTACAGTCTTCTTCGCATTCCTGTTTGCCTTCTGCATAAGGACACTGAACTTCCAGACAAGATAGGAGAGATTTATCAAACTAGTGAAGCAAGATTTGTAAAAGCTGAGCTTGTAGATATGTATAATAGGGGACCATACGGATTAAAGTTTAGTAGAAGGTAATGCTATATTTCTACGGGATATAGATAATCTTTTATTGTAAGTATTCTTTTATACTCTACGGGATATATTATTATACGAGAATCACTAAAGCATGACTCATCTTTTATCATATTACAGCTAACATTTTTTTCATTATAGAAAAAAGCAAGAAATAATAATTTTTAAGCATTATTAAAAATGTTATATGACTTAGATTATTTCAAAACATATATATTGGGATCTCTTATCAACTAGGTAGAGTTACTATTTTTATACTTTTTCATCTTTAAAGTTTTTAAACTCGTTTTTATTAATGAATTATACACAAGCTTTTTCAGTAAATATTTAGTTGGTAAATCCATAATATTTTTTCTTAACTTTACATAATCAATTAAAATAATCTTACTCGAGAGTAAGTGTTTAATAATATTATGTCTTTGACATATATGTTTAGACTTACCATTATACATCTTAATTTGCTCTTTTTCTATTACAGACTACATATCATAATGAATATGAATTATAGGCATTAGTGTTGACCAAATTGAGTATCCTCTAAAAAAATTTCAAAGCCACTTAACTTTCTTTTTAGTTTTATCAAGAACAATAAATTTTAATTACATTATGGTTCTTATGATACATGTTTTCTTAAATAATTTTAATAACACAGCTGCTCTACCTTGTATAAAAATATATCTACTAGTGGATTTTGAATTTTTAGCATCAATATCCAATTCACATCGCTATACATTTTAGTACCACTAGATATCCAGTATAATATAGGTTATAATATAAGATATACCTCAACTATTTGAGTGCCTTATTTATTACTTTTCAACTATATATACTTGAATTATTGATAAATCTACGCAATATATTAACAAAATATGTAATATTTAGTCTTGTGTGGTTCATAACATACATCAAACTCTCAATTATTCAAGAATATTTCAATTAGTTTATCCCCTCACCTTTATTTTTAGATAGATGTACACTTATGTTCATTAATATTTTGATAGTGCTATTATCATTTTTAGAAATTTTCTTAACATAATAAGATTGTGATAATATCAATCTATCAAATGTCTTAGTGAATTTTACTTCTAATATGACATCTGCACCATCCAAGTCTTTCATATTAAACTTGTTAGTTAATATTTTCTTAGTAGACTTAATGATGTAATTATCATTACCTAAAATTAGCATATCATCCATAAAAAGACATAAAACAACATAATATTTATTTGTGTTTTTTACATAAGCACATCAATCAACTTTATTGATTTTAAACTCATTTAACAATATAACCTTGCTAACTTTTTCATATTATTATTTAGGTGTTTGTTTCAAACCATATAACAAATTAACAAGCCTACAAGCTCTTTTTATTATTATCTTTTAACAACAAACTTCTTGAGTTGTTCCATTTAAACCTCTTCATCAAGGTCATCATTTAATAAAGTTATTTTTATATCTATTTGATGTATTTTAAGCTTGTTAATAGTTGTGATGGCTATTAATGTAAATCATGGGAAAAATCAAGACTGGATTTAATTAAGGAAAATAAACTGAACTAAAAAGAAGTGGGGGCAAAATGAATACACTTAAAGAAAATGTGGCCTAAATAAAAATAAAAATAATTATAGAGCATAAATACTCCTCTTCTAAAAAAAAATATAATAATAATAAATAAATAAATAAAGATCTGCGGCTCTCATAAAGAAAGAAAAGAGGGAGTTTTTGTATCCATTTTTACAAATCAAGAGAGAAACACAAAAAACCAAGAACCCATCCAAGATTAAGGTGTGTAGAATAAACACTGGTGGACAATGGATTAACAAGAAAAATTGAACAAGAAGAGAAGAGGGGAGAGCCAGTTGCCATTTGAAAGAAAAGAAGGGAGTTAAAGATCGAAACCTTGATTCATACCAGGTAAGGTGTTCTAAACATGGTTTTATGAGTCATTTCAAAGTTAATTATAAATTGATGCCTGTATATTGAATTATAGTTAGAGTTCTTAGACTTGAATTGAGGGAAAAGTATGAGTCGCTAAATTAAATAACTTCATTTGTTGTTTGTAAATGGAAAGGTTGATGAATCTAAATAGTTTCGTCTCTTTATTTTTAGAGGGATTTTGAGTAGGAGGATGA
>CM031969.1:16319900-16419933 GCA_018804465.1 Populus tomentosa | reverse complement strand
AAACTTTATTGTCATTGGTTATAGAATTTTCTCTACCATAGTAACATCTTTAATTCTATCTCCATAAAGTTTTATTTTACTAGTTATAGCTAGTGTTTTAAAGAAATAATCATTTATTGATTTTCTTGGCTTCATCTGAAGAGTTTCAACCTCTTTGTAAAGAGCTTAACGATGTTATCATTTCACTCTAGTTGTCCCTTGATATTTTTTGTTCATGGAGTCTCATATCTACTTCATATCTACTTGGAGATATTTTTTTGAAGAATAGTCTCAAAGCATAAGCATAGAAATGCTCTATAGCTTGAAACAAATAACTTTTTTTTTTGCTTTGAGGTCCTTTAGTTTTTATTCATCATGAATCTTTTTTTGTGTTGCATTTATTGATATTTATCTTTCAGGATATACTTTATAAGATGCTAATACTTTTTAGATCTTAGAAGCTTTGCCATCAACAAACTCCAATGGTCATAATGACCATTGAAGCATGAAATTACAGGTTGTACAAAGTTATCAGATACCATTGGTGATTATTACTGCAATTTTAAAGTGGTTTTTTTTTTTTTCACTTTTCTCTTGTGTTTTACTCTCTTAATAAGTTTCCTCTCATTTTTCACTCCCTTCAAAAGTTTAGGCTCTAATACCAAATGTTATTTCTTATTTTTTGACAAGAATATAATCTGTTAAATTAAATTTGACAATGAAGGTATCCATAAAACCTTGTGTCTATTATTAATTGAAATTCATCTTTAAATAAATAGTACAAGTCTTGGAGTTAACATAACTTTAATAAATAAATAGGACCACAATCTCATAACTAATAAACTCTCTTATTAGATATAATTTTTTTAAAAAAAATACAACTAACAAAACAACTCCCTAATGACTAGAATAACTAAAGATGATTCCATTAAAATAGCATTGTAGTTGGTTCACTAGATTTACTAGATTTTCTCTTGAAGAATATCCAAACTTATGATTCCTTATTATTGCAATGCAATTGTCATTTTTATTCCTAATAGGAAAACTCTCCAAGATTGAATTGTCTTTGCAAACATAATGCATTCACAAATAAGATGGCATTGATGAAATCTTTTCCAACCTTTATCAAAATTTTCAAAACATCTATAAACAAGCTCCATACTTTAATTTAATGGAAAACCAACCCTAATAAATAGAGAAACTAAACAAAGATCTAGATCTAGATAGTCCATATTTGAATCTATAATAATAATAATAAAAAAAAAACTAAGATTTAGATTTTTAAAGATCTAGATCACTTTTATTAAGGAAAAAACACATAAAGATCTAGAAATATAGATTCGGATTTGATAAAAAAAAAAAAAAAGGATAAGGGAAAGGAAGAAAGAAAAAGAAGAAAAAAGTAAAAGAAAGATGAAGGTTTTGGGTCTAGCCACTAAATAGTCAATGACAACCCTAAGAAAGGAAGAAAAAATAAGAGGCAAGGGCTTTAGTTTGAAGAGAGAGGCTATAGCGACCTATTTGATTTTGGGATGAGGGATTCCTAGAGCCATCTTTTTTTTTTTTTTTTGCATTTTAAAACGCTTTTGAAAAATTTTAAAAATTTTATTTTTTTTATTTGCTTCAAATTAAATTTGTTTGGTGTTTTCCAATCATTTAAAAAAAAATTCGATGCATTTCTAAAAGAAAATATTTTGAAAAACAACCATTATTGTAATTCCAAACAAACTCTTATTTTCAAGTTTGGGTTTGGATTAAAGCCTTATTGTTTTTAGATTTTAAATTTTCAATTATATGTAAATTTGAGTTTTTTTTAATTAGGTTTGGATTTGTATTTACCTATTCTATGTCCAAGGTAATATGAATTCTTTTAGTTTAATGTTAAAATATTAAAAAGTTCAATTATCAAATAATTAATTAAATTTATCTAAGTATAATATCTCTTTTTTTTCTTTGTATTTTTAAGCTTTCTCCATTTTTTTTTAAATCATGATGTGATATAATTACCTATTTTTCAATTAAATAACTAATAATATCCACATATAATAGCATGTCAAATTATCATGTATCAAGTTGAGGAATTCTTGTTACATAAAAAATAGACAATTAACGTATACTAAAAGGCTTTGGCATTTCACTATAGTAGTGAAAAGTGAAATGTCAAGCCTTTTCACTTTACTCCTTAAATATTTTTATTTTTTTTAATTTTATTATCTAATATTAGGTTTGTTAAATATTGAAGTTCATAATTTATTTTTATTTGTTTTTTATGGTATTATTCTAGTTTCATAACTCAAGTCACGAGTTTTGCGAATTAGTTGTGTTGACTTGAGCAATTTTTTAAATTGATTTTAATCTCAAATTCATCATTCAACAATAGGTTGATTGATATTTGAGTTTCATAATTATTATTTTGATTCACTTTCTATAGAGTTATCATAGTTTTATAATTCAGGTCACGAGATTTGCAGGTTAGCTAGGTTGACTTGAGTATTTTTTGTTTTTTTCAAAGTTAATCCTTTAACATTATGTTGATTTTGAATTGAAATTTATAATTTGTTTTTATTTTCTTTCTATTGAGTTATCACAGTCTCTTGACTTAGGGTTTGGTAGGTTAACCCAGAGTAACTAGGGTTATTTCTTTAATCCTTTTTTTATTTTGTTTTTCAATTTTAACTTTTAACATTATGTTGATTGAGAATTAGGTTTCATAATTTATTTTAGTTTGCATTCCAAAAGGTTATTATGGCCTCATGACTTGAGTCACGGGTTTGGTCAATTGACTTGGGTGGTTTTTTATGTCATTTGTTAACAATTTTGTTTTTCTTAATGTTATCCTTCAACATTGGATTGATTGTGAATTGAGTTTTATGATTTACTTTGATTTTCTATGAGATTACCTCGATATCATGATTTAGGTTTGGCAAATTAACCCTAGTTGACTCCACTCAAATTTTTAGTTGAATTTTGTTTTCAATTTCATCCTTCATTATTGGTTTGATTAAGAATTGATTTTAATAAATTTTTTATTTGCTTTTCATAGGGTTATCAAGATCTCATGATTTAAGTAATGAATTCTATAGGTTAACCTGAGTTAATCTAAGTCGATATAATATGTTGTTATTTTAATATTTTTTTTAAAAAAAATATCTTGATTTTTTAGCCAAATTGCATTCTTATCGGTCATTCATGTTGTTTTTAAACCTATTATGTCAATCATGTCACATCTAGTTAATCTTTATAATTGTTTTTGCTAAAAAAAATATATTAATAACATCTAAATATTTTTTTTATTCAAAACAAAATTGATTTGATTTACAAGGCAGCACGAACAATGATATAGTTTTTATTCTAAAATGAAAGTGCAAGGATAGTATTTTTATTTATTTTAATGATAACAGTTATCACTAGTTTTGAGGATATTTTCGTCAAATTATAAAATATGGATGGTAAAAAAAGGTTAATTTAATACAAATAACATTCCCACGTAGGAATAGATTTTTGGGAAATCAACTTTCGTAGACATATCAAATATAAAAATGTCTACATGTCATAACGAATGCCCGCTAGATGCACATGTGGCATGTGCACAAATTTACTGAAAAGAATTATTAAAAGTACTTAGTAAAGAAAAAAGAAAAGGAAAAGAATTATTATGCAAATGTCATCTAATATCTAATATGATTGATTCCTGTTCATAGAAAAACAGTGAGCTACTATAATAGTTATTTTCATGAGTTGCTAATTTGTCATTAAGTTAAATTTCCACAATATTTAAGGCATTAAGTTTTTGTGTAACCTTCTATTTTATCAAGAAATTGCTATTTAATTATTGCTCAAAGTCTTGCGAACAGAAGATGAATTAAAAGTAACAATCTTGAATATATTACCAACAATTAAAACATAAAAAATAAAAATCTTAAATAAATAAGAGAGAGAGAGAGAGAAATGAAGAACTGTGATAAAAAACCTAAAAAATCCACAAAATCAAAACTTTCAGACAAAAATTTCAGATTTAGTAACCTACCCAATAAACCCCCCACAATGGTGAAACAATGGCCTATTCATTTTTTATTATTCATTTTGGTCCTCAAAGTTTTATTTTAGACGATTTAATTCTAATTTAAGATCAATTGCTTCTAATTTCTTAATCAATGGTGAAATTGAAATAATAGAGATCGAAATGAAAAAGACACCAAACATGAAAAGCATGCTAGAAGTTTCGAGAAAGATATATTTTGGTCATCTAACTTTTAAAATAACATAAATAAAGGATTTTGGTGCCTCAATTGTTTTCAAATGCACTTTTGATATCAAAGTTTATTTTTGTTATTTTTTAGTCCCTAATTGAGAGAGAAGAAAAAGGTTGTTGTATTTCGGTAGTAGAGAGAGAAAAATATCGTTGACATCAATTTATATCATTAAAATGATCGATATTTGTGTCAAATAGTTATATTTAATGAAGAGAGTTCATATTAGGTGGTGTTTTTTTTACCTTTAAAGTTTATGAAAAAATATATCTAAACTCGATTTGATTTTTGGTTTCGTGTTAATTTTGATTTTTAGGATGGTTTTTTTTTTTTTTTTTTTTTATCATTGATAGGTTTATAATGATTTCAAAGATGTTTTATGTAAACAATAGGTTGAAAAACTGGTTTTTGTGTCAAAGAAACTTTAGTCCTATTTTTCCAGCAACTATTATAGCCAGAATCGGGGTTAACTAGACAATGTGTAGTCTGATTTTTTTTTTTATAAAAAAAATAAGGGCCTAGTTGCAAGGCCTAACAAGGTAGGCCCATGCGTTGGCTCTAACGATATAGGCCAAGCCCAACAATATGAGACTTTTGGGTTTTTTTTTCTAATTCTTTTTTAAAATTAATTTTTTTATATTTTTTCTCTAAATTATTATTTATATTTTTTATTATACATTTAAATTTTGAAGAGTTTTTATAATTTTTTAATCTTTTATATAAATGAACTTTATTTTTTAAAATAAAAAATATTTTCAGATAATAATTCTAATATGTGCAGCATTGTATAATTTTTTTTTTATTATTTTATTCAATCAATTTAATTTATGTTTTTATTTCTATTATCATTTGCTTATATAAAAATATTATTTAATAAAAAAGTTTATCAAACACAATCAAATAAATATATTTTTTTATGAGATTAAATATCTTAATTTATATGTATCTTTTAATTTTTTATATATTATTTATAGTTTTTTTTTATTTGTTAACACATATAATTATCAATTTATTTAATTATGTATAATTTTTTTTTTAATTTTAACTTACAAATATTTTAAATATAATTTTTTGAAAAAATAATCTTACCGGTTGCGAAGAATTGAAAAGCAGAAAAACAGTTAAAAAAAAAGTGGAAAAAGGTAAAGCACTCATTGAAGGACTAAAACCTCAAAATCCCGTAGAAAGTAGAAGCAAAAGAAAACCAGGCAAGGCAAAACCCTTACTCTCTCTGGTTCCCATTTCATCACAGCCATGGATTTTGAATTCACACTTTCTGAGGTAATATATATCATCCTTTTTCGCTCTTTTCTATCATTGCCCTAAGTTGTGAACATTAGGCTCCAAATTCCTGCTTAAACCCTCTCTCTCTCTCACTCTCTGTGATTTTCAATAATGGGTTGTTCTCTGATATATTTTTGTGCTTATATATTTCTCTTTGCTGTAAAGGATGTCTCAATTACTAACTGACTAGCCTACTGTATAATAATTATTTTACATTTTACAAAAGATGCTGGAAATGGAGAATATGTTCAAGGACTTAGAGGAGGGACCACTAGCTCCGCAGTTTTGTGAGAAGCTTGCAAGCAGCTTTAGGTAAAATCTATTTTAGGGCATTCTTGCTGTACCATTTATTCAATTTATATGAAGGAATTCATGCATTGCTGTATTTATGTGCTTGCCTTCCTAGAATAAATGTTTATGTGAAAGATTACTGTGTGTCATTTTCAGTTTAGCGCCAAGTCGTGCTGGAAAGCAAGCCATTACACCTCGACAGGTTTTTCTTAATCTTCTTAATCTTCCAGGCATTTCTTTTTAATTTCTTGGTCTCCTCCTAAGTCCTACCTTACTCTTGCTGTGATCTAGGTTAAAAGCTGGTTCCAGGATAGACTAAAGAAGTCACAACCTCGAGTTGCTTCTTCAAATATGGCTCTCAAATTATTTGCTGATCTCTCTGATGCAAGTGCTTCTTTCGGTGCAACTGAGAGTTCACAAAAGCTCAAAGGTTCTGCATTTAACTCGCATTGGTGGAACTATAATTAAGATTGTAGTGATGGTCTTTCATTTCAAAACTTTTAGATGTCCTTAATGGCGGGTCTTTACACCATCATCCAATCGCATACTTATGTTTATTGTGCCTGTGACTATAGCATTCTGGTTTGGGTTTCTAAGAAGAAAACAGGCAAAAGCATGCATCAGTAATTTTGCATCTTTTTAGTTCTTACCTTAGGCCATAAGCCATTGAGGCATAGTAGTGCAACTGTGCCGCATCATCATGGGGTGGGATTGGTTATTATTTAGTAGCAGGCTCTTATCCTCATCCTAATTGATATTAGATTAGAATTCTTTTCAATGACAACAATCTAATCAAATTGCTTTTGTATCATTCTTGTGTGAGAATAGTTGAAAATGTACTTGCATGGTGCCTAACCTTGTTAAGAGTGATTCACTGACAATATTATTTGTGTAGACTCATATTTAGCAGGCAAAGACTTGCTCTTTTTAGAGGTAACCTATCTTGTGATGTAATTTCTGATTGACCTCCTGATCATTCAGGTGTGTGGGTGGCTTTCCATTCTGCTATCTATCTTTTGGTCAGCAGGATTCAGTAGTTGATATCTTCTGTCTGTTTTGAGGTTTTTATATGCTTTGCTTTCAGCAATAACTTCTTTCCTGTCTGAGTTTTCCTTCTGTGTCAATTGTTTTCTCAATATGACTGGAAGCATTCTGCTTTTGCTTTTAACTCTGACCATTATGGATGGTTATTCATGGGTAAAAATTGTTGCAACATGATTCAACCTCATAACATTTTATACGATATTCCATCATATTCAGGTCCTGTTATCCTATGAATCTTCAGTTAGCATATTGCCACTATGCTTTGTCTGTGTTGTTGATAGAATTTTTTCATGTATTTGTAAAATTTGGAAACCTTTCCTCTCTTTCTAAATAAAGTTATGGCATCTAGTAATCTTCACTGTCAATTGTTATACAGGCAATGCCTCTGATCTTTCAGAGTTGATTTTTGAAGCTTTGTCCTCAAAAGATAATGCTTGGTGAGGATGCACTTTCTATACAGAAATGCACAAGTGTATATTTAAATGCTGTATATGTACAAATAATGAAAATATACAGTAATTCATAAACACTTCATTTGGAAGAAGCATTCGGTGTCTCAATTAAAAAAAAAAAGATAGAAAGAAAAAGGCATACTTATGTGCATTTCTCAAATTTTAACACATGGAAAGATGAGATTTATGAAGAACAACGTAATTATATCATTTTTTGGTCTCTTTAATTTGCTTGAGAGCTCAATCTTTGTTTTCTAATGAGATATCAGGTGCATGTGTACTTGTATTCATTCTTTATCATTTTCTTTTCAGAAAAAGGGTAGGATTTTTCAAATGGAATAAAATTTAGAATGTGGGGTAGAAATTGAGCAGGCTAGTCAAAATTTGACCGAGGCCAAAGATGCCAGTTTGGATATTGCTTGAATTGGGAGAAAAAGAAAAGGTGAATTTAAAGATTCCAAAAGAACTATACCTTGGGTTAAAATATGCATTTTTTTTTATGTTACCAGCATGCTCCACCATCATAAAACAAGCAATAAAATTGTTTTCAGTGATTTTTGTTTTCCCAGTTGCCATTCTTCAATTTTTGAAGATCTCTTGTAGCAGCATGGAGAACATATCTGCATGAAATATTTCGTTAGTGTTCTGAATTCAAAAACTGGACAAACAAAATTCATCATTTTGGGAATATGGAGAAGATATATGAACTGCATTGAAAGTCAGATTCAATCATACAACACAAATGAACCATTTTTCTCCTTTCTTCATAAACTTCTGCAGATTTATCTCACATATTGATATTCTGGTTGTTCACGTGTCTAAACATCAAATACACTTGAAAGTTACTTTTTTCTTCTTGCAATCCAGGTTTTTTAATGATATATATATGCATACTATTCTTTGTAAGTGCTCGTTTGGTTGTGAATGTAAATTTGTCAATGTAAAAATTTTAAGCTTGTTATAATTCTATATTAATGTAGCATGTGTAACAAATATGTCTTTGACTTCCAGGTATGATGTTGCTTCTTTCCTCAACTATAGAGTTGTTTGCTCTGGTGAACTTGTAAGAGTATTTTACACTAACTATATTTTCATTGTTGGTTATGTGAACACTCAACCTGCAGAAGGTTTTGAGTCTTGCTTTGTAATACAGGAAGTGCGAGTAAGATTTGCTGGGTTTCGTAATACAGACGATGAGTGGGTGAATGTGAGAAGGGCAGTGCGGGAACGATCTATTCCTTTAGAATCTTCAGAATGTCAGAGGGTCAAAGTTGGCGATCTTGTGCTGTGCTTTCAGGTACCTTTTATTAACCTTTTTTAAGAAAAGCAAAAACAAATTCTCTGAAAAGCTATGGAATAGAACTTGTTGGCTGAACAAGTACACAATGTCTTCCCTTTGTTGACTTAAATGTTTAATATTATCTTACAATTGACATTTTATTGGCGCAGTTGGAGTCCAATCCTCCATTTTCATGCATGCACTATCAATTTATACATGCATGAATCCATATAGCTCAAAATCCTCATTTCCTCCAGTGAATGATGGATCCAAGCTCTTCTGCAATTCGCAGGCCTCCAAGAAGGTCAACAGAGACACACATTCATTCATGCATACAAGTACTTAAATTAGGAAATGTTGGGTCAGACTCACCTTTGATCTATTTTTCCAATGATTTCAGCTATGATCACCCACCATCATACCACCTGTTAAGATTGTATTTGATTTGCATTTAGGCTAATGTAGTTTTATGAGCAATTACCTGAATCAATGGGAGGCACACCCATCATTGAAACAGAACTAGTTTTATTTTTTAAAAGTTTCTGTTAGTCATATCCATCTTAGCTTTTGGCTCATGCATGATTTTCAGGAAAGAGAAGAACGAGCAGTCTACTGTGATGCCCATATTGTAGAGATCAACAGGAAATTACATGATATAAACGGTTGTAGATGCACCTTTGTAGTTCGTTACGAGCATGATGACTTGGAGGTAATAACGTGTGTATGCTTACCTGCTTGTGTCTTTGATGTTCTAGAATTCCATGTCTTTATCTTTCTTCTTTACTGGCCGTGGAGAAGCCATAAAACTGATTTCTGACTTTGGTGTCATGTGATACACCAGGAAGAAGTTCGGTTGGATAGGTTATGTGGCAGACCAACGCCATAGATTCTCAAGCAGTGGACAGAGGATGAGAGGTGGAAATTGCATTTCTTTTTTGTAAAAAGAAGGGTGCCTGGTATGTTCTTTGTAATTTATGGTTTTCATAACATAACAGTAAGTACTGGCCTTCATAAACTAATTTCTCCTAACTTGAAATAAAACCATAATTAAACTAGTGTAATTTTTCATCTTAAATTAATTTTTATCTGAATTTGCACTTATCACACCGTCAGCAAGGTTATTAGTACCAGGTAGCTCGTCATCTCTCAAACCCAAATGAACGATATTAAGTATCTCTTCCATTTCAAGTGAATGCCCTTTAAATTTGAATTAACTCTGTCTAATCTGACAATGCAGCTTCCTATCACTTGAGCCATCGTACTTTCTCTGAAGCAACACTGTAATGTATCGATCAAACATGGTTAGAAAACAAAAACCATCAACATTACAGATCAAAATGAAAGAATCCATACCCAAATAGAAACGTAAATTTTACAAATTGCCCTAATCAGGGTGCCAATTATTAAAAACTGTACAAAGTTAAACAGAGGCACCGCCATCCTCCTAGCTTTTGCTCGATGGCATACAATCAGCACAAGAGAAAGCCCACTTAGTTTCACAGGTTGACAGACACGACTTAAGGAAGAACTAAAGCTTCTATATTTTTTATTAGAATTGATAACCTATATACTAATCAAAATTTCTCTAAGCCTAAATGAATGCTACTTGACAAAAACCATCATAGCTTAAATGGGATCGCGAGGGAGGGCGGCGAGGTGCAGCTCATGATGTTGTCCGTCCATAACACATGGATGCAATATATAGATTTTTGGCCCATTTCTCCTGCAAGGTCCATCTCACATTTTAGATCCTGAGACCTGAAAACTAGTATTGAAGAAAAATTGATGCTATGTAGAGAGACAAACCTTAACATGTGTGCTAGGAAAAGCTGAGGTTCGAAGGGTCTCCTGTGTTTCATCTACAAGTTTCCTTTTCGGCACGCTCAGAATAAAAGCCGCCTGGTCCCAAGTTGCTGCAGTTGCTGTGATACGATATCCAGAATCCCATCGTCGATGGATGCCTTCACTAGGATAAAGGAAATCAAGTTCAACCACCTGAAATTAATACATAGAATTAGTTCGCTATCCAATACTAAAATATATTAAAACACTATATGGAATACAATATATTTTAATAAAATTTAAAATCAAAGATGACCTGCTTTGCAAATCCTGCACCACGGGACATAACAACCCCCCATCTACTTCCTGAGGTAGCCATTGCAGTCACATAAAAGCCCTCCTTCCATTTTTTATTAATCCATTTATACGGAAATGAATCGCTAACTTTATATGACTGCTGCATATAACTAGTACCTGAACTCAAAAGGAATACAGCAAGTCAGACAAAATTGAAGTAGAGACAGTTACAAAACCAAAAATTCAAACAGTTTAGACTGACCCTTAGACATTACGACTAATGAGCTTCCATTATTGGCTCCAGCTATGGCACTGATATAATAATTCTTTTCCCAGTGCTCCATTATCCATTCCTTCACCCAACCAAAAAGAAAACAATAATAATGCAATTGTTACTATACATGTTTAGAAGCTATGTGAATGAGATACTTACTCTCCAAAGAACAAGAACGCATTCAGAATAACAGTGATAGAAATGCTTCAGGTAGATAAAAAGACATAATCATGTACCTTGCGAAGAAAATATGGTGAGAGCTCATAGACTTGTGCAGAGTAATTCGTACCGGCATCCATAATGATGGCCCATAGATTTTGATATGAAGCTACACTGCTAACAAATAAGCCATCCTCGTTTCCTTTTTCGATGTGCTGACCAAGCCTTGCATCAGCCACATTATAGTGATACCTAAGAAAGCATGTCAAAGTTCTCAACCTCACCTAATTTGGGTTAATTTGACCACTCTAATGTCCGAACAACTCAATATAGAGATCATGCACAATAAGCATGAGAACATGGAACTTTAAAATATTTGGAATTAATAAAAGATTCACAGTGCAAAACAGACTCAAAACAGTGGCCGATTAAATCAATGAAAAAAGACCAAGGACTAATGACCTGAAGCATATTTTGTACCTTTGTTTCATTGGTCTGCATGCATTGTACACACTAATCCATTGTGTTGCTGGCATGCCCATGCGAACCTTCTTCTTTGGTTGTTCATCATCTTCCTCCATAGTCAAACGACCTCTCTTGTGACCAACCTGATAAATAAGCTTCACAAGACCAAAAGTATAGATTAAATACATCTGAAATTCAAAAATTGAAGCACTGTTTCATTAAAAATAAAGTTAATAGCTCAATAAGTCCAAGTTAAGAGAAAACAACTAATAACTCCAACAAAAAAGGAACAACCCGTGAACCTTCTGGGCACCTTCTGTGTTAAGTGGTCTCATATCTGGATTTGTACCTACAACTCCATCAAAGAGGGAAACGCATTTTGCATAATTAGGTTCTTCATCAAACTTTAAGTTCACCACATATTCAACGAACTGTTTGAAAGGCTGTGGACAGAAGCAACAAAGTGCCTCTGAGGTTATTGCCATCTTCTTCTTGCAAACAACAAACCCCTTGTTTTCTCCCTAAGAACACAATAATGTTAAAAGCATAAGCAAAAAGAGTGAACTTTCAGTTATTTGTTTAGGCACAAGTGAACCAGAAGTGACAAACATGTTCCCCAAACTAAAAACAAAGGACCTACCTGGTACCCTTGCCAAGGTAAACGACCACGGAGAAGAAAAATAAGTGTGTAAGCAAGAGATTCCAAATCATCCCTCCTGCTACCAGTTCTCCCTAAATGAGCATGGACACTAGCATAACGCACCGTTCCCCTGCCCGAACAAAATTATAACAAAGCCAACAATCAAAAAAATTTAATTAAAACAAATCTAAAGACAGTAAAAATTATTTCAATTAATTTCTTAATATAAAAAATGATAAAATCAAAAGTCAAACCTGAAAACATCTGGCTTTTGGTCATACTCAACATGCAAACCAGTTGAGCTATCTTGCCATCTAGTAGCTGAATGGCCAGAACAATTCAGAAAATTGTGGTTCAACGGAGATAGTCAGAATACCCAAAAATCAACAGTTTAAAGTTAATTTAAGAGATGAGAATGACATTTTTCTAATTACCCAATCCAAGATCAACAAGAAATAATTTTTTCTCATCAGGAGTTCCCGGAGTGCCAAGCAGAAAATTCTCAGGCTTTACATCTCCATGGACATAACTGCAAAAGTTTGTGTAATGTAGTCTGAGAATCACATATTTTTCATTTAAATATGACATTAAAGATTCACAGATTAATCACACATAACATAAATAGCCAACTAACAAATCCACAAATAGAAGTGTATATCATCCAATCCACATGCCAGACCAAACCAATCCAATTCATCTTATCAAGACTAAAATTAGAGAGCAGTATAACATATGCAAAGAACTTTTACCCTCTAAGGTGCATCTTTTCCAATATGGATATAGCTTCAATGGCAATACATGCAACCATTTCAGTGGACATTCTGCCAAAAGACCAGGACTTAATTTAGCAAACTTATGCACAAAAGATAAACTAATAGACAACAAAACAATTGAGCAATTGAACTCACAAGTTTGAGTTAATATTGTTATTCCAAACATCCCACAGGCTTGGACCCAACATATCCATAACCTACAAGTAGAAGGGTTAGCTGTTAAAAACAATTCCAAAACGAGATGAAAATACAGCTAAAGGAATCCACCAATCTAGAGCCAGAAACAAAAGCAAAGATAGCATACCATGACATAATAATCACCTTGCTGACCCTTATAGTGTACTAGTGGTACACCATGACTGCCACCAAGAGTGCTGTGCAAGGAACAAAAAGTCATGGATTCAAAATTATTGCTCCAAAAAAGAAAAGGAAAGGGATTTGAATATGTATTATTAATTTGCAACACTCATAAGAAAGCATGATGGATATAATCTAATACTCACTCGTAAACCTGCCACTCATGCGGTGGTCCATAATTACATCCTTTACTACTTCTATGCTCAAATTTTAGTGCCACCTAAAATCCAAAGTTCAGAGGTGATAGTATAAAACATTGAGATCAAAGATCAGATCACACTCAATCATCACACGTGTATAAAAACACAACAGCTATACCTCTACAGCTCCTGCACCAGCTTTATCATTTGTATTTACAGCAGACACACGTTGACCAACATACACTTGACCAAAGCCACCCTTTCCCAACTTTCTTTCTACTTTGTACACAGGGGAATCCTCAACCTGAACCTGCAGCACCATAGCCAAGAAATTACATTCATCCACAAGAGATTCAGAAAGAAAAAAGGTAAAGGGGAGAGCGGATAAAAATACTGCCATAGTTCAGCAGCTGCTGCCTGCACAAAATGGTCATATCATTTCTTTCTCTACATCTCTAAACACGTTACCTTTTCAAGCTCTACAAAAGTATTTTCAAGGAAGACTCCCAATTTAGATAATTGATCAATGCCATCATGAACAGACAACACTGTAAATTCTTCATATTGCCTCCTAGATTACTGCATTAGTTTTAGTGACCCGATCATTATTCCAGCAGATTCAATTTTTTTTTAAAAAAAAAGAGACTGCAAATGGAGTAGACAAAGTAGCAATGAGGTGCTTCCATGCAAACTAAAGAACTTTTTACTTTTAGCGAATAAACAAGGAGAAAAATAATGAGGTGATTTAGAAACAAGTCTAATATTTTCTATGAAAAAAAATAGGCATAATGTAAAAGAAATGTGTTAAAAAGAACTAAAATTTCATCTTTTTTAATGATAATCAAGCTGAGTGCATTAGCAATGACAAAAAAGAGTCAAGGAGGGGCCTAGAGACTTGCTACGGAGACTGGAAAAACACAAGAATTATTTTTTGGTCAACACAGACAATAATCTGTCAACAATAACAGCTGAAAATTATGCTTGCCATCAATGTCAGAAAAAGAAAACATTCTTCCTATTTTAAAGCCCTAGTAGACATAGTGAAATACAAAATCAAACTAGGAATCAGTTCTACAAGAGGAAGAAACATGATGAACATTCACAAAGAATTGCATTCACTAAAGACAAACATGGGTTTTTTAAATAATCCCACAAAAACAGGGTCTTTACTCCTTTCTGACAGATGAAAAATACAAGTTTCATAATCAGGACTGACGATTACTTGCAGCAGAGTTATGCACCAAAGTTGTTATATTAACTCTCTAACTCATGCAAACTCTTGACTATAGACTAGCAATTTTGACAACATAATAACAGTTAATTAGTCACAGAAAGATCAAGGTATTCAGATTAGGAGGAACTTTTAATGACAGTACATGAATAACTGAATAAACTTTCACTAAAAAACTCTGCCAATAATGTGTTTCCTAATAACCCTTGATTTTCTTTGCTAGTTGATTGATTGATTTTCTTTAGTAGTTAATTGGTATTTCATTGTTTAAATGTGATTATATTCTTGTCCATCTGTTGGCAACCATAACTTTTATTTAGATTAGACAGAAATATTTGGAAACTATAATTTTAAGTGCATGTAGTATCTAGCCAAGAAATAAAGAAACATCTGAATCTTACATCTAATTAAACAAGCTAGTCAATATGACAAGTGGTACATTCAATTATTGCTTTCTATCTCACAAATGGGGCCAACATATTACAAATATTTCCCTAATTTTCTTTCATTCATCTCAAAGAGAGATTACTTGGTGCTCCCGGCACAATGCTCCTTGCTAAAAAATGGAATCCACGGTGTTATCATGATAGGTCCCATTTTTTAGTGAGGGACATGCACTACACCGGGAGTACTTCATAATTTTCTCCATCTCAAACCTTTGAAAATTATACTAAATATTCCAGTTTTGAATCCTATACTTTCTTATAATCTGCCATCCAACAGTGCAACGACTACCCCTTCAATCCAACAGAGAATTCCATTTATGGAAAACAGTACTGTATACGGACATGGGTTTAAGAGTTTAGGCATTGTCCCCCAGTAAAAGGGCTACAGGGTGCAGTGTGCCTACTTTTGCTAAGTAGTTTTCAATTTCTTCTGCACTCCACTGATCTATTTTCATAATCCTTTTTTTTATTTCATTAAAATAAATAAATAAATAAAACACAATTACCAAATATCAATTCCACGACATCGAAAAACAACAGTACTTGAGACAAGATAAAGCCCTTTTTCAAAATGAAAAAGAAAATTATTGTTGGGAAAAACATCTTTCCAACACTTTGATAGTTCTTCAAGAAATCTTTAACAAAGCTAAAAAATTCTGCAACCCACCCAAAAAATACATCTCACAAGCTACAAAATATTCTGTCTTGGCACAGCTGATTTCAAGATTTGGCAAAAACAATTACGAATTTTAGGATTGAACAAGTAGCATTTCAGATTAAAAAAAAAAAGGTTTCTATAGCGGTCTCAGTCTCATACGCAATCGACAGAATCTTTTAAAATTTTATCTGCATTAACTATTACTATCTGGTTGTTCAATCAGAAGTAGAGAATAATATAATAACCAAAGAAAATATACTAGATCACAACTTCAAGAATCGAAATTCTTAAGGAAAAAAATAACTTTTTAATTACAATAACAATAGCGATCGCCATCAAGCAACTTTCAAATTAGCAAATTTAGCTTAAAATTAAAATTCAGGGAAAAAAAAAAAACCTGGTCGGGTATAGGGGCAGTGGTTCCCTCATCGTCACCGCCACCAACATGCGGCTTATCATTACTTTTGCCACCACTATCTAACACATCCATCGGCTTCTTTTCTCCCAACACTCCCTTCTTCTCTCTAGCAACCTCTAAATCCCTGTTCTCCTCCTCTTCTTTCACCGCCCCTGAAACAGCACCACCCACTCCTACCCTCTCATTGCGAGTTTTATGTTCCTTATCGTTAGTTTTAGGCGTTGCCAATCCCGCCTCCGCTGCTGCCCTCCTTCTCCTTGTCCTCTTCGCAATCGGTTCTACCACTTCGACTGGATTCTTCTTCTCCTCCTGCTGTTTCTTTTCTGGCTCCGGTGTTACTGCTGCTGCTGCTCCTCGGCCTCTGCGCACTCGACTACGCAGCACAGGCATTTTTCATTCTTTGATTCCAATTCTCATCCACAATTTCAAAAACAAATAAAAATAAGAATCACAATCAAGAACCGAGACGACGTCGTGAGTGAGTTGCTAGAATTGATCGAAATATTGAGAATCGCGTAATCGAATAGAATCGAATCGATTGAAGGAAAGAGGAATTAGGGATTCCTTTTATCAATTAGGGATCCGTAGCTGTTGACAGTGAACCGAAAGAGAGAATTTTTTTTTATTTTAACTGGAATATTAAAAAGTGATTTAATTACGTGGCAGATGTTTATACGTTGATTTGGATAGAATTGAGAGCTGGGTTTTTTTTTTTTAGGAAAAACTATTGCGGTAGCTTTACTTCTTACCCAAACACGTAGAAAAAATTATTTATTTAGTTAAATAATTTTTATTTTTATATTTAATTTTATATATAATTATATTTTAAATTTTGATAACTTATTTTTTATTTATGAAAATCTATTTTTTTCATTTATTTTGCATAAAAAATCAATATCATAACAGATTTAACCAATATATATATTTTTAAAAAACTGCAATAATAAAAACTACAACAATATCAAATATAAACTAAATGGTTGGGAAAATATTATTCTTTCACATCTATAAATAATTGCATTATAATAATAATCTGTAAATAATTGCATTATAATAATAATATGTAGTGTTTTACAATTATTATTTTTTGCTTTTTGACCTTTTTTTTGTTTTGAATATTGATTGTTTTTCTATTTTCAATCTAATTCTTACATTATATATTTAGTGAGAGTTAGAGTTAATAATTTATTTTAATTTACTTTTTATATGGTTATCACAATATTAAAAAATATCATAGCATCGGGTTGGTAATTAATTTTGTAAGTATTGTTCGAATTATTAATTTTTTCTAAAGATTGAGGGTGAAGGGACTATAATTAAAGAATTAAAAACTTGAGGCATGAAAAGAGAGAAAGAAAAGAAAAATAAGTTGTTGGAGCCACATTAAACCTCCTAAACATGTCGTCTAAAAAAAAAAGGATGCCTTAAAGATTCCAATGACATCAAAGAATAGATGAATTGAAGAACAGAGGAAGGATAAGGCGCTGCCTAAAGGTGGCGGACCTTTCCCATGTCATGACATATCCTTTACACCTTTTTTCTTTTCTTTTAATTTAGTCTCTTGATTTTGGAAATCTCTTAATTATGAGTTGGGCACTTTAACCATTCAGTTATGGATGCTTTGCGGGGATCCTTGTATATGGTGAATAACCAAATTCCAATTGAAATGAAATCCTTAGAATAAATTAATGCAATTTAAATTTAGAAGGAATCAATGAAAGGACAACAATTCAAATTCTGGATTTTCAAATTGAAAGAGATATTGAGAGAGATCAAGAATTCTCACTATTTCTTAGATTCATGGACCCAATTCAATTTAGTGGAATATTTCATTCATATTGTTTTCCATCAAGAATGTTTTATAAGACTCTTGAACTTCTGAATTTGGAGTATCCTATTTTCACATAATTCATAGGGTTCAACAAGCAATCGATATTTCATGATCAAGTTTGTAGTACTATTTGTAGTAATGGTCCTTATATATCGTATTAACAATTGAAAGATAGTCGAAAGAAAAAAATCTCTATTTGACAGGTCTTCTTCCTATACCTATGAATTCCATTGGACCCAACTTGATGCATTATCCTCCTTCAACCCTTTAGCGAAACACGGAAAAAAAAGAAGGAAAATCTGTTCAATCCCATATTTTGTTTTTTAGATTTTTCATTTTCCTTTCTTTTTTTAGTTTAGTCATTTGATTTGTAAAATCTCTTTGATTCAATCCCAAATTTTTTAAGTTGACTTTTTTTTTTTAGATTAGTTTTTTTTATTATTATATCCTTCAATATTAGTTTGGTTTTATTTTAATTAGATGATAAAAAAATACGTAACAACAACAAATGAACCAAAAACAAATTGATCATGATAACTTGAGGAAAAAAAACCTTTTTTCTAAAATGGGTAAGCAAATATAGCTCAATTCTTAGCAATTAAACATAAAAGGACAAAACTAGGTAAAAAATGACAAAAGAAAAAACTCGGCCTAAGTCAACTCAAGTTAGTATACAAACCTCTAACTCAAGTAATAATCGATTCAATCCGGGTTAACCTATCAAACCCGCAACTAGGTCATGAGATCGGGATAACCCGATTAATACGGACCAGCATAGAAACACTAACGAGGACCTATTACATGCAATCCAACCTTATTTGAGCCGTAAGGTGAGTACAAAAAAAAAAAAAATATTGCGACAACTTGGAAACAACATGGGTGGCTACCTTTTCCTTTTGTTTCTAGGATTAATGGTTGTATGGAATGGTATAAATAAGTATTGAATCAATTCTATAATATTTTATTCCCTTCTCTTCTTTTCATGGCAAAACATGGATTTCATATTATGAGCTTTATCTTATTTTGTTGCTACAACATAAGGCTTGTTTGAGCTAAATTAATACTTTGTTTTTAACTAGGATCCAAGGCTTGTTTGGATCACGTTATGGGTTTTTTTTAATTTAAGATTTTTGAGTCAATTTTGTAAGTAGGCCAAATCAGTCTTCTAGAGTAGATTAATTAGGGTTAATTTTTCAAGAACTATTTAAACTCATATAATCTAAATTTCAGCAGCCATTGATGAATATTACTTCTGAATTTTTTAGTTTTAACGTGTGAGAGTGATTATTGCATTCTTCAGTTCTTGAACGAATTGAATCTGACTTAGTGAAGATTAACTGGTTTCGTGGCGTCATTCTACTTCATTCCAATAGTGTTGGTGCCTTGGGGCATGTTTTTGTTATATCACACTCCTATCAAACCTATTTTAGCTTTTCGGGATCAGATCTCAATCTTGATTGTGGGTTATGTGACCACATGATCACGAGGTTTGTATCACCAATAGAAAAGAAAATGATAAAATCACAAAACCTAAACAATGTTGAATGATGAATTTGGAAAATAAAATAAAACAAAACCTATTGAAAAAAAAAAACAATGTTGAAAGATGAATTCGAAAAATAAAATAAAACAAAACCTATTAAAAAAAAACAATGTTGAATGATGAATTAGAAAAATAAAATAAAATAATATAGGTGGAAAGGACAAAGAATTCTTCTCCTTTATCAATAAAACAAGGGGAAAGGGAGTCGTCATCTAGTATTATGATCAATAAAAAACTTAATGGTCTACAAGAGTCTGGGTAAGAGGACTAGATATGTAAGCGGTAGACATATCACCCCTAGTGCACCTGACATATAGTAAGTTGTTTTGTTGTTTGCTCTAAGTCATGTTTATATTCGTTAGTCAATCTAAGATTCAGAAAAAATCCTTCTTAGTAAGGAGATCATTATCTCATTAGGTTAAAATCTAGCCATTCTAAAAAGACCAGAAATGTCTGTCTAAAATTTTAAAAAAATCATTCTTGGTAAGGAGATTCTTATCTTACCATATTAAAAACTAACCATTATAAAACCCAAGAAAAAAAAAAGGTTTTTTATTTGAAATATTAGCAAAATCCTAATGGATAATCGCAAACTTGTTATGATACCCATTGTCGCACGTGCTCGCGCGATGTCAATGGAGATCGTCCACTCTCAGGTTTTATTATCCTGGAAAGATCAGAAAAGTAGGGGATAGACAAGAAATTTTTGTCTTTTATCAGTGAAATGAGGGAATGAGAGTCGTCATCTAGTATTTTGATCACTAGGAACCCAAACTGGTAAACTACATTGTTTAATTGTCTGATATATGCTAAGGTGTTATTGTATTTCTAATTATTGATCCATCTATGGTTTAAGAAAAGTCCTCATCGGTAAGGAGATTCTTATCGTATTGGGTTAAATCTAACCATTCTAATGTCTATAAAACAAATACATTTTTAATATCGGGAATAGATTTCACATATAAATTCATAATCCCAGATACTAAAAGAAAACAAAATATTTTTTGGGTTTTTTTTGAAATATTGATCTAGTTCTCATAGCTTTAATAAATTAGTTATTAAAGCCAAAATGCATGCTAAAATATATTTTTGAATTTTTGTTGTATGAAAATATGATATGATTTTTTAAAATACTTGGTTGTATGTATGAAAACAAGATATTTTTTTTGTTTTATAATTTTTTTTGCAATGTTTCACGGAAAACAAGACCCGGCCTAGCCATTTTGGTTTGGGCCGGCTATCTGGCCTAATAAACAATGGAGATGCTTTCCACTGTTCACTTTGCAGAATAATGGAGGCAAGGGGAAATAAAGAAGAAGAAGAATAAGAAGAAAGATAAGGGGGAGAGCAGACCTGATGACGGTGTTGGCGATGCTGGTGACTCATGGTGGCGGTGTTATCGGCGATGAAGTAGAGTGACAGAGGTTCTACTACTGTTCTTCTTCTCTTCTATACAGAGACACAAGTCTCCCCTTGTTTCTTATCTTTCTTTACCCAAATTCCCTCATCTGTTTTTTTCTATTCTTCCACCCCTCTCAATTTTTTCATCCCTCCCTTTTCTTTTCTCTGCCTCTCGGCATTTATAGGAAAAGGGAGAGAGTGCACCCTACCCTGTCTCGTCATGGTGCAAGGCAGGGAGGTGTGGGATGGCTTATGTACAGCCACTTTAGAGCACGTTTGTAGGGCATGACACCCCTGTCTTTTCTTCAACGTGGTGGCAGGGTATGTGGGGGTATGGGTGGTGTTAATGAGTGGTCAAGTTAGAGGAAGAAAGAGAGTGGGAAAAACTTTTTAAAATCTTTCTTCTTCCTTGCCTATACATGCGCAAGGGAAAAAGAAGAGCAATGTCGTTCAAAACAATATTGTTTCAGGGTTGTTTTTTTAAGAAAAGGAAATAAATTTGGGAATAACTCAAAAATAGGTTATAACACCCATTAACTATAAATTAATAATCAACTAACACAAGTCTAGTAATGAAATAAACCCCTAAACAATGTCTAATAGGTTAGAATAAACCCAAATTAAAAATAATTATTCAACATTAAATAAATAAATAAAATAGGATAATAAAAACAAAATTTCATGCTAAAATTCCTCAATGTATCCCGAATCTCTAATTTCTACACATTCTTAGCAGATTTCAGTTCTGACTTTAAACACATTGTTCTCTCTCATATGAATGAATTACTAGGCATACCATATATGATTTGAAAGCTTGAGATGTCTTGTTTTCATCCCAACTTGAGTGGTAGAAAAATGCTACCTGTAGCTCCAGATATGTCCCAAATAGTACACAACCATGATATGACAAATTTAACAAGATTCATATAGTAACTTCGATCATTTCAAATAATATGTTTCCAAACTCCATTTAACCTAAAAATTTACCAAAATATATTTCTGTGTATAATATATTTCTGTAAAATTTCAGTTTGATTTGATGTATGGTTTTAAAGATATGTTCGATATCGCAAAACTAGTTAGTAAATATTTTAAGGTCAAATTCAAACTTAACTTGGTTTGTATCAGTCACCTTTTAAGCAAATTTAGAAAAACTTTTTTATCAATTCATCATGACTTAAAGAAATTATTTATAAGTTAAAATAATATCATTCTATAAATAAATTACTTCACCTAATTTTTCTTTGGATTTCAAAATTATTCATTACTTGACGGAGGCCAATTAGTGTTGATGAAGAATACAACCAATTTTTTAAAACAAATTAAAGCCTACATATCAAAAGACTTAAAGAACTTTAAAATTGATAAAATAAATGATCATCATCAATACTTAAAGCTTATTAAGAAGCATATTTCAAAAGAAGAATAACTAGCAATTCTAATGCCATCATAAAAAAAAAAAAAAATCAACAATTGATAGCGTTACATCTCCACTAACCTAAAATACCAGAAGAAACCTCTAGGTTTCTCACATCCATATGCTAAATGTCTATATATCTTAGATTTACTTTCCACACAATACTTCTCGATCATGTGCTTCTTAAATTAGAAAGTTAAGACATTGCTTGTTTCATCCTAAACCTCATCAACATTAATTTATTGTTAAGGTTTAGTTAAACAAATAGTTGTGTTATAACCTAGCTTTGGTTCCTTTAAAAAATTTTATATAAAAAATTTTTATTTTAAAATATTAAAAAATCCATAAAAGTTATAATTTCAAAATATAAAAATAATTTTTGTAACACATTTACATTAAAGGGTAAGGACTAAACAAGATAGAGATTTGATTCCTCTCTCTCACCTCCTATAAATAAAAGTCCCTGTAATGAAAAAAATGAGAGAGAGAGAGAGAGAAAACATTGAACTTAAAAAGATTTACACCTTCACATGGCCTCTTATCCATTTTTTGCAAACCCTAACCTAGAAACACTTAGTCCAACCATAAACTCATCGTTTAGCACCACTGGAATCAACAATACTAACCAAGTGCCAACCTTAACTCTGTTCACCATTTCATCCTCATCATTGTAGATTTTCTTCACCATGCACTCTCTACTAGCATTATATTCTTCAAAATCGTAACTTTTCAAGGCATCAACTCTCCTAAACCAAAGAGGCTTTTTTTTTTTTTGAAATCAAGAATATATTTATATATAAAGAGAAAACCTGAACAGAGAGAGCAAAGCTTTAGTTACATAGGTTGTAGCCTAGGCCTTAGTCTAACTACAAGGAAGAAAAATAAGGAAACAAACAGCCCTATTAATGGAGCAACAACATAGAAACCCAAATGAAATCAAAACTTAAGTGGACCAAGCTAAAATACATTTGTGACTCCTATACAGATCGGCACCTGTATACCAAAATGAAGAATTTAGATTTCTAATCCAACTTGCAGCAAAGTAGAACAAATGCTATAAGATATCTTCCCAGATAGGCTGCTTTTCCTCAAATATCAAATTGTTCCCGATATTCCATATAGTCCAAACAATTCTAAACATAAAGCCCCCCCAAACAAATCTTTCAAATTTACAATGATTTCCCTGCAGAAGACATAGCCATTGGCATTGAAGGTCGTAAAAGGGCATATGGCATTACCCAGCTCAGACCTCTCTAAGCTACAATTTTATTCCATAGTTTCCAAACCACTGGGCAATGCATGAGGATGTGGGAGACAATTTCATAATGGTGCTCATAGAAAAGGCAACAATCATTTTAAGGGCTTGACATATGTCTCCTAACTATGAAGGCTCTTGTGCAAAGGCCTAATTGATTTAGGGCCAGCAACAAAGTCATTTATGTTTTTGGAGGGCAAATAGATTTCCTAGCATCTGTAACATAAGTTTTAGTTCCAGCAAACCTGATCCTTTCAAGGGCAAGCATACAAGAGTTTACAGTATAGCCACCTTCCTTCTCCCACTCCCCAACCAACCTATCTTCTTTCGATCGATGAATAACTACAAGATTAAGATCAGACATTTTGAAACATCAGATTCTCTCTAGTTCTAAGGGATCTTATCCATTTCAGATTTCAATACCAGGTATCCTCTATCCAGTATCCCATCTGGCTAACAATCCCTACTTTGGAGGAGGACAGGTTAAAGAAAACAGGAAAAGAGTTAGCTAAACAGAAGTCAGTCAACCAAGTATATGACCAAAAGTTTACATAGTTACTATTACCCATTTTAAGTTTACAGCCAGCACAAATGAGAGTGCTATCATGATCTTTACTAGCAATGGTAGAGCAGATACCTCGCCAAATTTCTAAGAGTTGTTTCCTGAATTAGGGCACTCCATTGATGAACTTTGGTCTGTATTTTTCCTTAATGAAGTTTGCCCAATTAGCTTTGTCATTGCCTCTCAATTTCCAAATCCACTTATTTTTTGTCAATATAGTACCAACACCAAGACCTCCCTTATCTTTTTCTTTCACCACTGTTTCCCAAGCTAATTTGTGAATTTTCCTATTATCAATACTCCCACCCCACAAAAACCAAGACTGCATAGGTGTGATCTTACGGGCCACTGTCTTTGGGATGCAGAAGAATGGACATGTAATAGAGAGGTATGATATAGATTACACTTTTGAATAGAATTGCTCTCCCCGCCATTGATAATAGCCTCAGCTGAGTCTCCCTCGAATTTATGAGAGAACAGTTTTCCATGTAAATATCCTATTTAGATTAGCATCTAGAGGGAGTCTCCCAGGCATTTGATTAGAAGGATATCATGTCTGTATTTAAGAACACAGAAATCCTTTCAGCATATATATATATATATATACAATCAACACTCACATCCAGTAGACTGCTTTTATAGAAGTTGACATTGAGCCCCTAAATCAAGGAGCTTCGTCAATTTAATTGGTACGAGAATCACCAAGGCTTCACTATGTCACGGATCTTGCATTAGGTTTACACATTAATTTGGAGCCACTTCGCAGCACCCAAAAATCTCGAGAACTTTGCGCGGTTGTGGACTCGCATAATTTGTTTTCAAGGTACCGTTCTTGTTACTGAGGTTTTGGAACACCTTCTCCTTGCTGATAATTAAGGTGTAAAACTCATGAACCTCGTCTTGACATAGCCCATAATGGCATGTCATTATTTTGTCTTGAATATCCATAATATTCAGTTGTTTATGCGTGAACACTTCCATTGTTTATCTTCATCAATGATTGTTTTGTGAATCTATCCTATTAAAGATGAAGAAAGGATATTGGCAGTAATATGCAACTTTGTTTTTCGATATGTATATATGGTTATGGATCTGTTTGTAATATTGCTTTGTTTTCTCATGTGCACTATGTATGAATTTATAATTGTATATCCTCTGTTGAAAATGGATTAATTATAGATTTTTTTTTTTTTTGGTAAATCTCATGAAAGGGTTAGATTCTGTTTCAAAACTTGGTTGCAAATCTTTGGATATTTTTTATTTATGTGCTTACTTACCCTTTTCATTGGTTTTTTTTTCTTCTTCTAACATCTGTCAGTCATGAAACTGATAAAAAAAAAAAACATGAATATTTCTTAATCTTTATTTTGCTTGAAACTGCATGCATCTGGGTTTGAAAAGTTGAAGGGGCTATAAGTTCTGGTTGAGATCTGTGTGCAAATCTCCTCGTCATTGTTGTGGTTTACGTTTTCAATGTTTGTAGACACGAACTCAGTTTTGCTTGATGGGCTGATAACTCATGTTCGAGTATGAGTTGGATTAATTATCTTGGCAAGAGGCTAGGCTACAATATATAGATGAATTACTTGGGTTTGGACTTGTGTATATGAACGTCTTGCGTAAAAGATTACATTTTTTTTCTTTTTGTAGCCAATTACCATATTTGCAAATAATACATGAAGCCTGGTTCATGTTGCTGGGCTGAAAACGTTTTTAAAGGCTTAAAATTGTATTTGACAAGACTCAAATTTATCAAAAATATATGTATGTGTGTGTTTTGAATTTTTAGTGTGTGTTTGAAAAATATACCTTTAAAATAAATTTGAAGTCTATGGTTTTTTTAGGTAACAGTATGTTTGAAAAACACTTCCTAACCTATTTTTCAAAGCCTTTATTTTTCTTTATTTTTTTGTGTTTTAACAAACACGTCTTAGTTTAATTCTAATTATTTTTAAAATTTTGAGAATTATTTTGCAATTAATTTTGGGGCTTCCATATCATTTTGTTTAATATTTAAGGTTATAGACCCTAAAATTTTTTGGAAATATAGTCCCTCCAAGTTGAACCTTAGGATTTTATTTTCCAGTGCGTAAAGAGCCCTCATTTTCAAGCATGCCTAATCATTAATTTATTTGTGGGGTAATACTAAACCTTAATTTAGTAACATATATGGTAAAGCTACACTTTCCACGTGTGCCACGTTAAACACAGATACGCGGGATCAAGTACACTTGGATTTTAGATTTTTTTTTTCTATATTTTAAAGATGCGATAGATTCATAAAAATAAAAAATAAAAAAGTAGAGTCATTTTGAGCTGGATTGTTCGGTACGCATTCGAGTCCTTTAACGTACTGTGATGGTATCTTTGCCGCGAATTTTTCTTCTCACTTTGTTATTTCTTTGCTCGTTCATCGTGATGCAGCATCATATAGCTGATTTTGAACCAAGATGTGGGATATTTGAAGTCTGTATAATGGTTGAAGTGTGGATATATATTTCTTCCTTGACTACTAAGATTTCCGAATTTCACATCAATTCTTGAAAAATAAAGATTAACCCTCACGCTAGTTTGATATATTTAGAATAATTCAATTAATCCCGAATTGATTTTAACTTGGAAAGTTAAGTTAAGGGACAAATCCTTTTTTGAGGGTGTTTTTGGTTGTGTTTTGAAAAAACTATAAAAAAATTGTATTTGGTTAAAGTATTAACCAATGTTTTTAAAACATGAAATCCACCAAAAAAAAAAAAAGTATAAAAACACAATTTCTCATCAAGCATCTTACATTAGTTTTATCAACACTGTTCATTTTTGTTAAGTGAACAGTACAGAGTGAATTAATTTCTGTTAAGTTAAGTGAATTAACTTTATAAAAGTTAATTCATTCTACACTATTTACTTATCAAGTGAATTAATTCACTTTGCATATAAAAATAGAACACGTGAACAATACGGTGAATTAATTCACTTACACAAATCACGTGAATAGTAAAAAGTTTTATTTTTTTTAATTGTATTTATTTGAAAAAGTAGTGTTTAATATTATTTAATGACACTATATAAATTAGAAAGTTATTGTATAATGACGTAGCATTTGCAGAATTTAATTGTAATCCCAATTTTGTTTCTCATAATCTATTAACTGGTTTTGTTGTACACTAAAAAAACCATAGAAACTGTAGTCCTTATCGGATGAATTTCGTACGTGATGAAATTATAGATAGTTTAATGAAATAATAATTTTTTTTATAAGTATTATTTATTTCATGATATAATAGTGGTAGTTAAATCTGCAATATTTAAATTAAAAACCATCAATATTCATATATATCACCAAACATATTAAATTATTTTTTGTTCAACCTCAATTTCAACCACAAGTTTAACCAAATATATATAAATATTAAACCTCAATCACCTTGAATAATAGTTTTTAATTGCATAAATTTGTGTATATATTGGATAATTTGCAAAGATAAATCAATCTCAAGCGCCTACATTTTTTTTTTTTTTGGATTTGAGGATACCCAAACCTCCGAAAAACACATTTTATGGACCTAGGTGAGCGAGTAAAACCTTGGTTATCCCAGGCTCTTACAAAAATTACATATCCTAACTCAAACTCAAGATCTATTGTACATATCTCAAGCTCTTTACCATCAATCGACTACATCATTGTTTCCCATTTGCAAAACATTCTTAAATGGAGGCAAATCAATGTCTAAAGATATCCCTCCTCTCCACATGGATAGGAACAGGCTTGCTCTAATCCACAAATCCTATCTGGCATTGGGACACCTTCCTCGTCCCTAGCGATTTGAAACCTAACCATTGTTTATTTTAAAGCACTAATCTAATTATTTTGCTACTTGTTATAAAATGGAGCCCCTTTCTTAACTTGTTTATAGAGTGGTGGAGCATGCATTAGTCTTTTGTGCATAAGAAATATATACTATATGGTAATGCAGTTGTGTTATACGATACTTTTCGAGATGAGAAGCAAGAGAAACAGAAAGGAGAAAACAAAAGAGCAGAAAGCAGAAAATTAAAGGACATTTTTTAGCAAGACACCTGCAGCAAAAGAAAGAAAGAAAGAAAGAATTGATATGGATCATGGAGAAATTAATATATCAATAAATAATTCCATGTGGCTCAAAATACACGAACTTTTTTCTTTAACATGCAACAAATTATGTGTAGTGGTATGATTATTGCAAGGCGGCAAAAGGAAGAAGTCGTGTAAAAAAAAAAAAAAAAGTCTCCTCCGAATAGTGGATGACATATTGGATGTGGGTGCTCACAAATGAATCCAAATCACTAGTGACAAATTTAAGGGTCAAGTTAGTAGTGAGATGGATCAAATAAACACATAGTTCGTGTTAAATTTTAATGTATTCTGTATTATGATGATGCTATAAAATTTTAGGTCCAGAGGAATATAATTTTTTTTTATATAGTTGGATAATAAGTTTAATCAAGTATTCATACTATTAAATCTATTCTTCATAGCAAAAGAATATTGTAGCTTGATATAAGAATCCTAACACATAGAAAGCAATCCCTTCCAAGCAGATTTAAAGATTCTGATATGTTTTGTAAAGGAAAAGTATAATAAATATTCTAAAAAACATTAAATTTTAAGAATAATATTGTTTTGATATGAAATAAGTATTATGTAAGAAAATAAAGTGTGTATTTGGAGAAAAAAAATTGTAAATTCTATAGTTAAATAATTTAAAGAATATTTATATCTCTTGAATCTTATTATTATATATACTTGAATGAAGGGGTTGAAAAGTCATTTTATCTTAATAATAATAATAATAATGATGGGGAATAAATATATAACGTTCGGCACGGGGAGCCAGGCAATGCCCAAGACTAGGTCTAGGCCACGACACCTAAGCCCAAAAAGTGCGAGCGTCATGCAATGCTTGAAAATGGATCTAGATCGTGACTCTTAACCTATTAATTTAGCATTGTGCTCAGGCACGAGGCTAGTGGCATGGCATAAAGGGATTGACCTAAACTTTGCAACTAAAACTAGTATTTAGGCCTAAACTTGTTTTTAGATACTTCCAGAAATTGATCTATTATTCAAAAAATAAACTTTTTATTTTTGATATTACAATGCATTATAACAAATGTTTTTTTTTTTCAAAAATACTGATAAAACCTAGTTGATGATATATTTATGGAAGTCATGAATTTGCTACTCTCTCCCCCCCCCCCCCTCTCTCTCTCTCTCTCTCTATATATATATATATATATATATATATATATATATATATATTCTTTCATTAGACCTACTTGTATATACTGAAATTCTTGTATTGATTACCCTATGAAATAATTATGAGAAGGAAACGTTTGGTTAATTTTCTTTGCAAGGATGTGATAGATTTTTTTTAATATATTTTATTTGATGATAGGAGTATCCTTGGAACCATTTATGTGTTAACCAATAATACAATATTTTTTACTCCATTTTAAAAGCATTCCCTTACTTCGGTCTTGTATATTTAAAAATAATAATAAAAATTTATGAATTTACTAGTGTGCATAAGAAAATTCAAAAAATATTAAAAAATAGCCAAAAGCTTGCATTCGTTTTTCTAATCTTGATTTTATACTAGTTTGGTTCTTTTGTTTTTATTTATACTAATCTCAACCTTTTACTTTGACCAAAAGAACTTTCTTTATGTAAATAAATAAGATTTGTAAGACTTTTAATAATAAAAAAAATTCTTTGTTTTTTCAATTTTTCATCTTCTTGTTTTTTTTAAAAAAAAAAATTGAAATCAATAGAAGTTAGACATCTGTCCCCCACTTCATTAAAATTAATGAAAAACTGACTTGATCATCGAGAAAGGGATTAAAGCTGCCTAACAGAACAAATGACAGGTTCCCCAATAATATTGCCCTAATCACAAAAATTAATTTCTAATAATATCATTAAACCATTTATTGGATAGGATATTTTTCTAGTCCAAATGACTTTATTTCGTGTAGGGTTTGACGGAGAATTCCCACCGCTCAACATTGTTGCTTTGTGCCCAAAAGAAAGCTTCTTCCAATGTACAATAATGCTTTGCACGAGCACGAGATTTTAGACTTCCATGTGTTAATCACGGCTTTATGCAAGTATACAACTGCTAATTCTAATCTAGTCCGTCCACAATGACCCAAAAAAGCAACTTTAATTTAAAAGCAATCCCCACTGTACTTTAAAATATCTTCTAAGATATTTTTTATTTAAAAATATATTAAAATAATATATTTTTTATTTTTTAAAAATAATTTTTGACATCACTACACCAAAATAATCTAAAAACATAAAAAAAATATTAATTTAAAGTAAAATAAAATTTTTTAATTTTTTTAAAGTATTTTTAAAATAAAAAAAATAAACATAATATATAGTTGAAACCTGTAAAGAGCAAAGAGATAAAACTTTTTTCCAATTATATATCCCAATAATTCATCACACAAAGAATGCGTTTCCTTAGCAACCAAACATAACATGTTTCTTTGGATTTAATAAGAGGCCTGGTAGAACATTGATCACATGGGTGTGGTGAGGTGACTCTTGACGTAGCTTGTATTTGTTAAGCGTTAGAAAATAACACAGAATTATTCTTGAAATCTTATATGATAATTTAAATTTTAAAATTAAAATAGGTTTTTTATATGATATTAGACTTTTAATAACTAAATAATTATAAGTTTGAATTTTATTATTTTTATTTTTATTAATAAAATTATAATGTGCTAAAAAATAATATAAAACTATTTTTAAAAACTTATTTAATAATTTAAATTCTTTTATTAAAATAAAAAATTATTTTCCAACACATGCAACGCTTAGACTAAAAATAAGAATATACCCTTTTGGAATGCATGGCTTAGTTCAATTTCGACAACTAAAATTAGTTTTAGAATATTCAAAAGATTCCAAAAACCAAAAGATCATAAGAAGTATATTCTTGCCATCTTTTTATTATTATTATTATTACTACTATAGATATCAAAACTAATTTATATATATATTAATTAATTTTATAAGTTTTAAAATTAATAACTATATAAAACTTAATATAGTGTTGACATCTTAAATAAAAGAGAGAGAGAAAGACTAGGGCACGGGTAAAGAGTTCCATTATGGAGCACTAGCATGGCAGCCATTATGGAGCACTAGCAGGGCAGCCTTTCACCCCCTACTTTACTAGTGGTCGTTTTCAAGACTTGCTTCTTGTAGATGCAAAATCCAACAAGAGGAGGATCATTTTAATACAAGTCTAATTGCAAGACAAAAGTCTCTCTCTTTTTTTCTTTTTTTCTTTTTTTTTTTTGCAATTACAAGACAATTATTCGTAACATTTATCTATTTAGAAGTATAATTATAATTATTTTTCAGAGTATTTTTTATTTAAAAAAATTATTTTTAATATCAATATATTAAAATAATATGAAAATATAAAAAAAATTAATATAAAATAAAAAAATAAAAAATAAATAAAATTTTTTAAAAATATTTTTGAAACATAAAAATAGACCGTACAAAATAACTATTATAAATTATAAATTAACTAGTTACATGACCCACGCGATGCCGCGGGTTATTTTTTTTTACATAAAAAATGTATAAAAAAACTAAGATTTAAAAGTCTTGGATTTTTCTGTAAAACTATACCCAAGAGTTTTGGGTTTGGCTGCAACGCCTGACCTAAGAGTAATATTTATAATATTAATAATAATATTAAACTTGCATAACCCAAGTTTAAGTGAGTCTGGCTGCAACACTGGACCCAAGAATATTAGATGTGGGTCTGGCTATAAGGTCGTGTCATAAAAGTGTGATAATTAAATATAATAATTAAAAAGAAAAAAACCAACAGAAAAAAAAACTAATGAAAAAAAAATTTAATTAATTGGGTTAACCCTTTAAACCAGGTTATCCCGTAAAACCTGGGATTCACGTTATGAAAGTTTGATAACTAAATAGAAAAAAAATTGACGGGTTTACCCAGAATTAACTGGTTAACCCATCAAATCAAGTTAACCCGTCAATCCCAGGATACATGTCATGAAAGTCTGATAATTAAATAAAAAAAATTTAACATTAACAAACTAAACTAAATAAAAAATTAATTAAAAAAATCCGGGTTAACTTATCAAATCAGGTTAACCTATTAAACCCGGGATCCGTATCATGAAAATCTGATAACTAAATCAAAAAATTTAACATTAACAAACTTAATCAAATAAAAAAAAATTATTAAAAAAACAAAAAAAATAATAAAAAAAAAGCAGTTCTATAATATAATTATAATTATAATTATAATATATTAATAAGTGAAAGACGTGGGGAAGCTACAATGCTTTCCCACGCCTTTTAAAGTGTTACTTAATATTGGCATTGAATGTTTAATCTTTATCTTTGCCGTGCAATTGCTTCCATAATGTACAAGTACTTAGATAAGATGCATGCATATGTATGTACTGAATTATTGACACGTGCATCCTTAATAAAAGTTTAATTGTGTTGATCTCATTGTCTTCTTATAAAAGTTTAATTGATAAATTTGGATTTCAATGATATATATATATATATTCTTTTTATTTTTAATTTCAATTTCTTGTTTCTTTTTATTCTTTTGATTTTTTTTTTCCTGTCAAAGTTATTTTTTATTTTCAATTTAATCCTCAAATCAAGAAAATCTAGTTTTTCTCTAATTTATTTTTTTATTTTAATTTTCATCCTCATTTTTTTAATTATAATTTTTTATTTTAGATTATTTTATATAATTTAATTTTTTTATCAGTTCCATCTTTCAACATGTAATAATTTGTTTGAGATTAAATTTTATGGTTTTTTTTATTTATGATGCTTCCAATCTAATAATTCAAATTACAGTATTGAAAAGTTAATATGGATCGATATCCTATTTTTTTGCTTATTTTTCTTTATGATTTCATCGTTCTGTATTATTATTAAAAAATAATTTTGTGATTATTTTCTATCAATTTTTATGTGTTTCATGACTTATGTCAATGGTTTTGCGGACCTGCATATTTATTTTTAAAAAATGTAAAGTATCTGTGTAAAATGTAAAGTAAAATAATATTATGTGCTGCCCAACAATATATATACAAGTGTGTTTGTTTTATAATATGGTCCCAACTTCCCAAATGACAATTATGCGCCAACTTATTTTAATGTCCTTTTCTTAACGGGGGACATCGAAGAAAGCTTAGCATGAAAGAAATTGACCTTTTCACAGAGCCTCCTTCATTTGGCCACCTTTCCATCCCCACATGCTTCAATCAAGTTTCTTAGCTCATGGTATAATTGACACCTCTTTTCTTTTCCTTTTTCCTTTTCCTTTTCTTTTTTTTATGTTAGATAAATTAATATTAAAATCAAGACCGTTTTAATTGTAAGAAGGTGTTGAAGGCCCTCCCGTAATGTCATGGCAACCCCCGTAATGTAAGAGATCCTAGAGAATCTGAGCTAGATACGGGTTTATTGTAATTATATTATATAAAATGTCAAGCATATATATTTATGATCAAATAGATAAATCACCATTGTTTCAAGTGGTCCGATACTTCTTTTCTTTAAATAAGATTTTGAGTTAGAATCTTATGAATCAAATATATTATTATTAGAAAAACTTTATCTCTTAATGAGCTGGCTTGATTGGATTAGTTAGGATTCAATGGACTTCTAGATACTATGGTTTAAATAAAAAAATACATAAATTAAAATTATTTTTGAAAAAATCTAAACATGTCAAATGATTTTTTCTTACGTGAACATGCCTAGTTTCACTATCAGAAAATCGATAAATACAAACGGAAATATCGAGGGAATATTTTTGTCGGTAAATTACCGATGAATTTTACCAATAAAAATATTCTCTCGGTATTTACCGAGGAAATTACAGTGGAAAAACAAATAAATCAAAGCAAAAAAAAACTACAACGTGCCATTTTTACCAACAGAATTACCGACATAATAAATTTTGTCGGTAAATTTATTGGTAAACTGTGAACACTGTTCATCATGTCAATTACAAAGGGAATCGCCCAATAAAAAATTCCATCGGTATTTTTTAAATAGCTTTGAAACTGTTCACTTTTCATTTGCATTGTTAAGTATTGTTCTTTACAGACAATCACCGACGGATTGAAAAGTCGTCGATATTATTTGACAATTTTCTGAAAAATTTTGATTAATTTAAAATTTAAAATTAAATATTACAGACAGAATCACCGACAGATTGAAAAGTCATTGGTGATATTTGGCGGTTTCTGAAATTTTTTTATTAAATTAAAATTTTAAATTAAATATTACAAACGGAATCACTGATAGAATGATTAAAAATATTAATATTTAATTATCTATTGGTAAAACGCCCCAATAAAAAGCCTAAGATCCCTAATTTTACAACAAACGGGGCTACTCAATTTCTACTTCTTCTTCTTCTTCCCCATAGGTAAAAAAACAATATCACTATCCATTTCTTTCTTCTCTCTTCTCTCATCAACTCTTTCTCTTTTTCTCCATGCACAAGTATATATTCTTCTCCTTTCTTTTTTTTTCTTCTCAGTTTTTGTTAAATTAATATACTTTACGAATTTGTTTTTTTTTTTCTCTTCTTAGCTTTACTTGCAATCACATTAAGGTAAGATTTTTTCTTCTTCTTTTTTCGTATTTTTTTCACTATATTTGTTTTTTTCTTTTTAAATGTTTTTGTACTTAATAATTGTATGAATATTGTTGTAGGATTTTTTTCATATTATTTTTTTTTCTTTTTTTTCAAGCGTTTTGAGTATTATAGAGTGTTAATTTATATTAATTTAATTATTTTATAGTTTTTAAAATGTTTTTTTAAAAAAATATTTTTAAATAATTATCAATGGAATTACATACAGTATTTTTTTGAGGGAAATACCGACGGAATGAAGTGGATTTTTTTTTGCGCGTCTTTTTTGTCAGTAAATCCATCAATAATAATATTTTTTTATTATTGATGGACTTACCGATGGACAAAAAATTATCGAGAAAGGATTTATTGACCGAGCATTTCCGTTGGTGATTTCGGAATGATATTACAAATACCAAAAACATACTGATTTCCTCATTTTAATTACTGAATTGAAAAATTGATTTCATTAATTGGAGTTATATATAGTACCATAAGAACAGCTCAAGGAAGAAACAAAGAATTAGTGATTTTGCGTTTGTGTATGGGCGTATGTTTGCTAGATAGATGGCTAGATCCGTTTTGCGAAAAATCTATACAAGTTACTGTTTCATCAGCATGCAGTGAGAAAAGCCTCCATTTTAAATTACTCCCTAATATACGTGAAGAAAGTTGAGTGTTACCCTTATGCAGAAACTAAACAAAACCCTAAATAAGTATATCAGATAAAAGAAAAGAAAAACATTATCAGAAGAATAGAACACAAAGAAAAGAAAAGAAACGAAACAATTGTCAGAATCTCGGTTGACATTGTTGAACATATATTTAATGGAGCCTCCACATTGGTACTTGGATCTATATATATATAGACACACACACACTGAATCCACCACATAAAAAAGAAAAAAGAAAAAAAAAGTGGTGGAGCTGGTGAGTTCTAAATCAATAAAAGTTGTAGCCATTGTAAATTAATCAGTAACTTTTTAGAAAGTGCTCTTTGCTTCTTTGTTAGGACAATCTTGACCAGTCAACTACTTTAAGAAATAACATGGCAAGAAATTACTAATGAATGTTTCAGATCATCATGTAAAATAACGAAGATCCTGATTGCAATAATTGAATTGCAGTCATTTCTCACTAATTTGCCTTATTCCTTTTTCTTAACCAGAGCGATACGCAGTTTGCAAACATAAGATAATAATGACTTTGACAAGCAAAAAAACATATGATTTGATTAGTTTTAGGTTAACCTAATCATCTCTTACATCCCTGAATATTCCTTTAATTAGTCTATGGAATAGATTTACACCTAAATATTCCTAATTAATTATATCCAAGCCGCCTCTTAATTAACCCTCTCTAGTTGAGCTGCTATGGCCTCTGTAGCATGTCCTTTGAGCCACTTAGTCTTCCGTTTTTAACCCAACAAGAAGAAGAGGAAGAAGAAGAAGAAGAACATCTTCTTCTTCTTCTTCTTCTTCTTCTTCTTCTTCTTCTATGAAAAATCATGAGCTGCAAGAAGGAAGGTCAATGTATACATGCATTTACAAGCCTTCCGTTTGCTAGCTAAGAACCACTTTTACAGTAATTGACATATTATAATTGCTGCAACCATACTGCTGCCGACCTTGATAATTAATAATGCAATAGAAAGGTAGCTTTCATGGCAAAAACAACACTCATAAATTTATCAAAACGTGAAGCATGTCAGAAAGAAGGTAACGGTACGAAGTTGAAAAGGGGACACGTGTCCAGCATCTCACCCTTAATTCCACGCTTGGATCACCTAACATTTCACCTAAACACTTGGCTTTATGGGGGTGAAGTCTTTTTAGTGTGCTACCCGCAATATTTCAATAGCATGCATGACAGAAAGATAAAGAGACAAAGATCATTAGATCTTGCCCGTAACACACAAAGATCTTTGCCCACAAGCAATTAAACACAGCTCATTTTCACTACCTTATTATTATTATTATTATTATTATTTATTGGAAACTGTTACTGTCCACGTTGTTTGTGTTTGTTAATTTCCTCGGTTTTCTTGCACAACTGAGTAATAATAACGGCCTTATTTTTCTGCTTTTGTAAGATTTTCTTTGTTATATCAGTTTTCTATTCTCTGGCTAGTTTCCGGAGGCAGTTTCTTTATAACATCTAATTAATTAGGTCTGGTGCATTTGCAATGGAATGATACTCTGTAATTACGTGTATATGTTCTAATTTATTTATATTTAGCTTGAGGACATGATAATCTCCCAGAATCCGATATATATTCTAATATTCATGAGAATTATCTTTTATATTTTTAATTTCAATGAACAAATAATAAAGTTATAAAAAAAATTTATTTATTATTTCATACGTAATATTTAATATTCATGAGAATAACCCTATCATAATATTAATATCAATTGAAATATATCTTTTTTTTCTAAGATATAGTGTTTTGTCAAACTCACGTGTATTTGAGTTTAAAATAGATAAGATGGATTTGGGTATGATATCTTACTATATTCATCTACTTGAATTTGATGTGTAGCCAAGTCTAAAAAAATTGAGTTTAGCATCTTATCAAACTAATAAATATTTAGACTTGTTATTCTATCATAATTATACATGTTAATTATATATGCTTGTTATTCTATCATAATTATACATGTTATTTAATCATCCTATTTTTAACTATTCTATTCAAGATTCTCTTAAACTAATAATTAAGTTGTGTATAAAATATTTCAGTACATGACAACCAAATCAATTTTTGTTGATTTAAGCAATCTCTACAATAATGACTAATTTTTCCTGCATTTTCTTATTTCAAATTAAATATCTATGCTTGATATTGAGGTCCATAAAATGCCAATTACAGGGGTGCAAATAATTTTAAGTTAATCGGACCCTAAGGAAAAAGGTTTACACATGTCAATTTCTTCACCTTTTAAAGTTTTGTGAAGCTTGAGACGTGGTCTATCCTGGTTGGGTCTTTTAAAGTTTGACAAGCCCATCACAAATAGTCAAATAATTTATGTCAGCCTATAGAGAGCATATTATTGCGCAATTATAAGTAAAGGTTAAATTGATAGGTTCAAAACACAAATAGCGGGTCCATAATTCAAAAAATACCCATGTTAATTTTGATGCGAGGTCCTCTATCAAATTAATGTGAAAATTAATTAATCAACAATTAATAAACTTTACAATTCATAATAGTGCTTTCAAAAAAATATATAATAACCACTGAATATTTATGTAGTCGTTAATTTTAGAACCTATAAAATTACTCGAGATGCACGCATACTGGACCAGACATCTATAACTTTATTATTAATAATAATAATAATAATAATAAAATACTCAATTCTTTTTTTATACAATATCCTTTATCAAATGAAAAAAAAATCAATTAATCAACAAAACTCTTAACAATTCAGAGTGCATGCGTGCTCAATAATATTGTTACATATATAATTCTTAGATCTGACTCTGAATTCAATCCCCAAAGTAACCAATTGAAAAACTGACACAAAGGGAAGTTTCATATAGAACTTCAAAGTGGAACTAAAGAGAAAGGAAAAGTTGAAAATAAATAAATAAAGGTTGACACTTTGGAGGGGCCAGCTAATACGGTTGCTTTTTAACTTAGTGGAATCATATCAGGACAAGTGGTTAGTGCAGGCAGTGAAAGCTGCTTAGACCCTGTAAGAATATCGATGGAGCTAAGCATTAATCATTAACACATGCATGGCGAGAAAATTGGATCCGAAATCGAACCCAGAAATAAGAAACATAGATTTCATTATATATGAGGAAAGAGAGAAGAAATCCGGAAATTCAGATTTATTTCTTGCTACATCCATAAAAGTAAAACTTAATTACTATATATTGAATTATGAAAATTGTGATTCATGAAGAAAAACACTTTCTCCTTGTTTTTGTATCTCTTTTTAACATCAAAACTAGGTTTATTTCCAACCTTTTGAAACAATATCACAATTACAAAGTAGATGCTTATAACAAGGTAGCATTTAATTCCCTGAAATATTCACGCCTGTTTCTCATTCCTTGTACAAACCTTCTTCATCAATAACATTAACAAGAAACAAAACAACCTTAAATGAACAGTTATGAGGCAAACATTTTATTGTTCTATCAACTATCACCAACTACAATATTGATAATACCCAACAAGACATAGCTCCTGTATCCTAATTAGCCACTCATACTCTTTTGCTTCCTCAATTCCTTGTAGAACTTCTCGATAAACTCGTCAGCTTTCTTGTTCACAAGACCATTATCATCGTCAACATCTCTCAATGGAAACGGTGAGTCTGTTATCCTCAATTGCCTCACCATTGGGCTCCTTCCAAACCCTGGCAACATTGGGGATGCCTCCACAGGTACAGGCAACTCATTGTTGTTCAGTAACTCCAAAGCCAGCTTCACAGCATTCATGGTCACCATATCATGATCATCATGAGTTGGTGGCGCGTTGAATGCACATGAAAAGAAGTTATTGTGGTGGTGGTGGCGGCGCTTGTTGATATGGAAGGGGAGCGAGTATGTGGGAGTGTTGCTACAGCTGAACTCATACTCGCATGGTGGGGATTTGAATGAGACGTTGCGTTGGTCATTGTGGTGGTGGTGGTGGTGGAACATGAGGTTACCTATGGCTTTGCTTGCAATCTTGTTGCCACGTTTAAGCATCATGTTGAGATCAACCAAGAGTTTTCTCTTTGATAAGCCCTTTCTTAGCATGAAGAAGATAACACGTACTATGCTCCATGCTCTTTTGGCTATCACTGGCAGATTTTGATCCATGGTATTTTGTAACTTTTGTGCCTTTTATTTTCTTTTTTGAGAGAGTTGTTCCTTCTCTTTCTTAGGGGTTTGAGAGAGACGGAGAGTTTGAGAGAGAGATAGAGAGAGGAGATTTGTTTTTGGGACGAGAGGGAGAGAGGCAAGGTGAGTGACTATATAAAGGGGCGGGGGGGCTGGGAATGGACGCAAGCAAAAGTTTTTAGTTTTGATGAACACTAGAACAACCAATGGGTGAATGGACACTTGGAATTATCTAGGGTTTACTAGATAATTGCTTTGATCTAATCCTGTGTGCCACAGGTCGTGTGAGCCCGAAAAGAGTACCCCATTCTACTTTACGAGTGATTTGTTTGTTTCTGTTAAATTTAGAAAGGCGGTGCATGGAAAAAGGCTTGGCTTAGCTTCAATTAGTAAGGGTGGGAGAGAGAACAGAGCAGTGCCTCGAACAATTAACCATGGAAATCTTATTATTGTGGATTTTAAGTATTATCACATGCATGCCCTTTGTACGAGCTAAATCTTTTGTAGGAGAGTTCGGAGTCTTAATTAAAATGAATAAGTGAGGCACTCACAGCTTTACTAGCTTGTATAATAAACTCATATATATTGATCTGTTTAATTTAATTTTAACTTTTTTTATTTTATTGCTTTACCATACAATTTTATATACTGCTAATGAATAAGTATATTGGGTGTTGATAAGTATATTGGATGTGGAATAATATCATGAATTTGATTTTTGAATAAACTGAAATTTTTTGTTAGGTAAGGAATAGCAGTCTGCCTCATAACTTTCAGTCGAAATTCAAATTTATAAAACATCCAACTATGAGCTGAATGTTTACTCGATAATGTCATTCACACTATGCCGTAACTATTCCTTGTAAACCATTATATTTCCTTCATGAAAGGTAGTTGCTTGGCAGATCATAGACTTTTTTTTAAACCAAATAGAAAACTTATCCCTTATATAGCAACCTAGAACTTGCGTATAGGGTATGAACTTCTTAATCATTCATTTTTTCATTAAGGTAAACTTGATTAAAATCCTATACTCTACAGGATTTATGAGCTAAGTGACACAACCAAAAGATTGATATATTCTCCCAAGTGTAGGAGTATCGAAGTAATAAATAACCTGGCAAGACCGAGGTCGAACCACAGGGAGGTTAACTATATTATAATAATAATAATAATAATAATAATAATAATAATAATAATAAGTTAAAGAGGACTTTGAGATGTTTGATTAATGTGAGGATTAAATAATGATAAAAAAACAAATGTCAAGGTTAGAGGATCCACTAATGGTATTTCAAACAAGTATAATATAAACTCTTTTTATTACTCAACTGGAAATCACACACAAAGAAGGTTCCAATCGAATGATTTGTCATTAATAGCTCATTATAAATTGTTAACATGATCATATTAATTATCTTACTTAAATAACACCAAACTTTTAAATATTGTCAGGAATTCATTATGCTAACTTATGTTAATAACAAATCAAGTACCATACGATTGGTCTATGAAAGTGTCAAGCATTTGTTGTACCAGGTATTATACAACACAAATCTAGATTAATCATTTAACAAGCAAGGTATTAAAAATTAGTAAGATAAAAAGATAAGACATGTTAATAACAAACTTTCTTGGATATAAACATTGAAGTCCATGTTGAGTTTATATTATACATATTCTAACACCATTAGTGTAACCTTTTCACCTTAACATAATAAACTTAGCTAAACATAATGAAGAAGAGAAACATAAATAAAAAAGATAAGAATATAAATAAGATGCAAGTTAACTAAAGTAAAGGAAAGGAAATGAAAAGCATAAATAAGATATTAATAAAAGCAAAAGTTAAGCATTACAAAAATATAAAGAGAGAAAGCAAGAGCAAGATCTTGATCCAAAAAACCAAGATGCCTAAATGCATAGCAAATGCCTCTTTTTATAGGTCAAAATTTGGAACTATTGATTTGATGACTAATTGTTGAGTGGGTGGCCACATCTTGACTTGATGACAATTCTTATCTTTTTGTCTAAACAAAACATCATTGATAACGTCAGAATTTAAACAGACTTAACTCATGAAAGTTCTACGAAATTTTCTTAGCTTTCAAGGAAAGAAATTAAGGTTATTTGGACTTCTAGAACTCGAGATATGAGCTAAACATTGAACAGTGTCTGGGCTGCAGGACAGATTCGAACTTCTCCGTTGTTGCTATAATTTGAACTTGAAAACGGCCTTTTTGAATCTTGCACTCCCATGAAAGTTTTAGGCCTATGTCTTAGCTTTCCATCCATATAAAATAAACCTAAATCCAAGATCTACAGCTCCAGATATGACCCAATGACCAAATAGTGTTCCAGTTTGAACTGAACCAGCATCTCTTTACGAAGTTTGGCCCTCTCTTTGTCTTTTAAACTTTAGTTGTTAAACTCATCAATCAATCCTTTGATTTATGTGATAGGCCTGTATATAAGATGAATATTTACTATAAATTAAAGGTATTTTATAGTATCAGACTAGTTATTATAAAACATGCTTTCGTTAAGGAGTTATTGATACTTTAAGTGCAAAATGATGATATAAAATCTTGATAAAAATGTACTTTTATGTATTAATCACTAAGATCATGACTTCCATGACTTTTCTAAGTATGAGGAAAGATCTGAGATGATGCAATTAGTTAAAGAGGATTGTCTGAAGACCAAGGTTGGGGAATTGACACACATGACCAAAGTACATTACTTCATAGACAACATAGAGAAGCTTGTGTCAACCTTGAGGTATGTGGATGAAAATTTATTTAAGAGAAAGTATTAGATAATTGCCCACCAGATAAAGATCCCAGTTTAGATTTTAGCAGTCAAGGCTTTAATACATTTCTGGGTTATAGATGTTTCACCTTAGGAGATGTTGACATGACCCCCACCATTAAAAAGTATGCCCAGATTTTAAATTTCCTAAATGACTCTCACAAAGTATATTTAAGACAAATAATTGAGAACATAGTTGTCAAGGTCGTAAAACTATTGCATCTAGAACAAGTTGATTGGTACAGAACGTTAAATAGAGGATTTAAGTGAAAGTTGATTAAGAATAAGCTGAAGACATATAAAGAAAAGGGAAAGTTAAAAGAAGAGAAATACCAAGCATTTGCTTTCGTCATCTTCAAGTTAGTTTTGTTTCCTTCATAAGTTGCTGGGATTATCAATATTGAAGCTACCAACGCCTTCGTTGAATATGAATGGAAAAAAAAAAAAACACCAACTCACCTATATATCTTAGATGAAACCTTTTTTTATCTCTAAACCATTATAAATTGCATGGAAAAGGAGCGATGTGGGGACATGTTCCTCTGTTATTTATATGGATAGTAAGTCACTTAGAGGCATTGAGAGAAGTTTTTAATAATTTCTGGTAGGTTCAATATGAGACCTTTTGGACTGATTTTAAACGAAGAATGGAATGAGAAGGCATGGGTGAAAAAAATACCAAGCACTCCCTCAGAGTAATTTTAGGTGGAAAGCTCCTTGAGTGAGTAGTATGTCTTATCTTATGAGTTATGGTGACAAAGCATGTATCATGTTGATTGGTTTGACTGGTTATATCAGCTACTCACCTTTGTTGGTAATTAGGCAGTTTGGAGGCACACAATACTTATCGAGAACATTGGGGTTAGCCAAGTATATCGGTGTGTTCAAAAAGGTTAATTTTGTAGTTCAGCTAGATGTCATCATTTGTGATTAGGGTAAATTTATTTTAATCTACAGGGAGAAATAACAAAAGAAATCATCAACCAGCCTTAATTACTTAATATAGAGCAATGGTGAATTATGTAGAGTACTTGAAAGTACAGGAATGCAAAGTTGAAATTCAATCAACAAGGAAAGATTATCCACCACTATGGCACTCAAGAGGACAATGGAAAATAACAAACAAGATTTGCAAGATGAGTTGGATGGGCTGAGAAATAAGCTGAGAAACAACAAGAATTAATAGAAATTCTTAGGAAACTAGCTTTTATAAGAAGAAAAGACGAAGACCTTCTTGAATCAACAATTGAGAGAGAAGGATGAATAGATAGCTGAATTAATACAAGATTTAATGTAAGAAAAACCCTCCAAGAAATAAACAAGCAGTCCAAGGAAATCATGCGTGGAATCCAAGAGTATGGCTAAATATGACAACCTGGTAAATAAGCACGTGATGGTAGAAAATAAGTTGATGACTCTAAAAAAGACCTTTAAAAGCAGAAAACGTGCTAACAAATAGTTAATAACTTTTTTTGAAAAAAAAAGGGACCACAACCAAAAGAGACTAGAGGTCGAAAGAGAGAAGAATAGATTGGCTAATCTTATTATTGAAGAAGAAAAAAGCTTAAGAGCTCAATATAAGGTCCAAACTAATAATGAAAGAGAAGCAAAAAAGGTGAATGAGTCAGATATGGGGGAATAACAGAATAAAGCAAATGCCTTGAGAGACCAAGTCTCTACAATCCAGTCTGAGCTGGAATTCCATGAAGAAAAGGTGAAGAAAATGAAAGAGCAATTCTTAGAATGGCAAAAATACATCGATAGCTTTGATGTACAACTAAATAAAAAAATCGATGAGATTGATATAGAGAAGGAGGAAGTTCAAAAGGCCAGAAACTAGATCCAGCAATTAGATAAAACAGTTCAGATTCTGAATAGAAACAACAAATCATTAGCCACAAGCAATGAACATTGCTTCAAGATAATACTATATTCCATGCAAGATAATTGCTTCAAGATAATACTTTGTTCCACTGCAAGATTGAACAAACTAACAGGTTGATTGATATGGTGGCTTATAAGGAAAATGAGTTGCAAATGAAAGCCTCCATGATTGGCAACAACGTTTATAAGTACGAAGAGTATTTGAATGAATTTTTAGCTTTTATCAAGAATGTATCCAATAGAGGAGTGACATCTGAGTAAATACATAAGAAAACTCTTTGTATGTACTACTTGCCTTTAATAAATGAAAAGAGTTAAAACCCATTTTTTATGGTACTTTTTAATTTGCATGAGATTCAATCGATTTAAGGACTTGAGGAGAATCTCTTCAAATCTATCAGAATATGGATTCTACTCGTACTTAACAAGGAAGTCATAGTTTAGCTCTTTAAATAAATTAATTCATACCTATTATGTATGTACATATATTTTCATTCATAAGTACACATGCATTCATTTTTAATGACACAAATACATGCCCAAATTAAAATATAGGTCCTCAAAGAGCTCCAATCTGTAAAATCTATAACACCTAACTTCGATTGAGAAATATAAAAGATGAAGAATGCGCTTACCATGATGCTTATTTCCAAAAAGAATTGAATTCCCTAAAGGTTAGCGTGGCTCGCATTGCTAGTGTACTCGAGTAAGCACTTAAAAATGTCTCTGATGAAAACCCTTTCAATTAACCTGTCACCTTTGTTGAAACTCAAACGACAACTCAGCTCGAAGAAAGGGTTGGTGAATAAGGTCACGATCCCGAATATAATCTAGCATTTGTATAGTCGATAGCATCAACATCAGCCCTTACAGTTATAGATACATTCTCCAATGAATCTCACAAGACAAAATCATCTAATGATATCGATCAAGATAAGATGACAGCATTAGAGGCCAAAATAAGGGATATTAAAGGAGTAGATTTGTATGATCCAATACAAGCCGTAGAAATATGTCTAATCACAAACATAGTTATAAGAAAAAAAATTATGTTCCTAAGTTCATCAAATACACTTGAACCCAATACCTTATCACCCATCTCAAATCCTATTACAACAAAATGATAGAAGTAGTACACGATGAAAAACTACTAATGTATTTCTTTCAGGATAGTTTGACTAGGGCAGTGCTAAGATTATATATGAGACTAGACAATATGAAGATTCAAAGATAAAAAGATTTGGTGGATACTTTCATTAAGCAATATAAGTACACTATGGATATTGATCTTGATTGAACTAGCTTTTCCTATCTAGAAAAAGATGATAAAGAAAGCATAAGAAAGTATGCTCAAAGATACAGAGTTTGGTTGTACAAGTGCATCCTCCATTTTTAGATAAAGAGATGATTACCTTATTCGCAAAAACACTCAATGCATCATACTACGAGCATGTGATGGGTAGTTCAGCACAACAATTCACTAACAATGTGGCAGTAGCTGAGAATATAGAGCAAGAGATAAGAAATGGTAGAATTTTTGTGCCCACTGAGAAGAAGGGCTTTGGAAGGAAGATGAAGGAGATCAATTAGCTCAAAGACGGCTCCAGAAGCAAGAAAAACCAATTCCAAAACTACAACACTCCATCCTCTTCATCCCAAATTATCAACATCAATTTTAACTCTTTATTTCCTGCTAGAAAATTTGAGCCTCAAAATAACTAAGCCAAAAACCAAGCTAAAAATTTGCCAAAGAAAAATTACCAAAGACTCCAATAACAGTTATGTAAAACCCTGAAATTTGTAAATTAAATATGCGGATATGTAAACTCTTATGTAAACATAAGATTGAAAGTGGTATGATCTCAATGAGTGATGGAAACCAAGATAAAAAATAATAGATAAATGATGATATATAATGGAAGGAATGACCTCCATAAAATGAATTTTGAATTATAATTCATAAGAACAGAAAACTGGTAACGAGTTTTGATAAATAAAATAATGAGAAAAATGGTAAAGTGTTTTTAAGAAATAAGTGAAGTAATAAAGAATACTTTATAATAAATGATAATGTAATGAAAATGAAAGGAATGAAGGTGCAAGCACCGATTAAAAATCAGTAACGTTACTTTGAATCGGTAATAAGGCCGATACATAAATAAAGGTGGAAATTTTAAAATGAATATATTTCAAAATATTAAAATGACCTTAAAGGTTTAGAAGGATAATTAATATGATTTTATATGAAGATTGAACAAGAAAATCTGGATTATTGATGAAAAGTCATGAACTGACCAATTTTACATTAAAAAGCAAAGCTCTCGATCCAATTGTCAGATTGGTATGCAATTTTGCATGAATTCTATTAATATATTTTTCTACCTTGGTTAAAAATCTCATCCCAATTGAAGTTCAATAAAAACTAGCAATTTAAGTAGAAATAAACCACATACTTGTCATGAAAATAAAATAAAATACATAAAAGCATAAATGAGGGATAATTATAATTAGAGGAAAATGTGCTTTTAGAACAGCAAAGAGGCCACTAGTTAAAAAAAAACAGAAAGTGAGAGACAATAGAGAAAATTTACCTAGAGAGAGAAATGCATAATTTGGAGGAACCAATAATACTCCAGTGGTCATATCTCTAGAATCCATCATTGGATCATGCTTATGTTTGGATATATTGTTCTTTTCACACTTCTCTACTAACTGATTGGAGGGATTTAAAGGCACAATATTTGTTTAATATAAATCATCATCGGAACTTTCCTAGAAAAGAAAAGGAAATGCACCTGCAGGGCAATTTTTCACCAATTAAACCCTTAATAAAATTAATTTGACCCATGTAAAGTATAATTAAGTCATTGCACTTAATTAAATCATTCAATTAGACCCAAGTTAATTCTTAAACATGATTAAACTTCAATTTGGCCTATGATTAAATCAAATTAGCCTATTAAAATTTAATTATGTCCTTGAACTTAATTGTTATATAGATTAGTCCAATAATTATTGAATTTGACCTTGAATCTGCATTGTTTCTTTATTTTTTAGGCATAATGAGGTATAATTAGCCTTCAATTTTTCTCCAAAATTGTAGTTTATATTTTTTAAAACCCTTCCCGGCCTGCTTTTCTCATATTGCCAGCCTTTATTTTATTTTTTATTTTTATTTTGAAAAAAAATGAATTTAAAGAATAACCCAAAAATGGGTTATGATAGTTGCCTCTCTCTTTACAATGCTATTAATAGAAAGTCTCGTAAGAGACTTTAGATAGTAGGGTTTGTAAAGAAGAAAAAGAAAGACAGATAACAAACTCACCATATTAAAAAATGATGAATCCTTCTGAAAATATTTGAAGTGAGAGCTAGAAAGCGCACTTAGAGGAAAAATAGAAAGGTTTTTCTGATAAAATTCAAAAGTTTTTGAAATGGTCGAATTGTCATGAGGGACCCACCCAGGAAAAAATAAGAAGGAGTTTTGAAGGTGGTCTCATTGTAGTGGGCGACCTACCTAGGTATAAAATAAATATGATGCTAAAATTTAGACTTTAGAAAGATTAGGATTAAACCCGATGAGGTAGAGATTCTCTTGCGAATGGAGATTTGCCTTAAACCTTATAAAAGACCAACGAATAGAAACCCGACCTAGAAAAACAATCAAACAACAATGCAGCTTATCTTAGGTAGGGTGTACTTGGGGGTGATACATCTTTCCTTTGCACAACCAGTCCCTTACCCAGATTCTCGCAAACCATAGATTCCTAGTAACCATAATACTAAGTGGCGACTCCTGAACCTTCATCATAATTTTATGATTAAATCCAAAAACCTTTCTCAATAACACACACAAACACATACCTCCTTAGGAGGCACGATAAAACCTCGTCGTCACCTTGACATTGTGGCACCCCCGCAACACTCACTACATCAATGTTTGAAAGATATTATGAATGGAATGCTGATAACCATCAAGGCTGAGGAAACAATTTCCATGATAATAAATGTGGTTCTATCGTTCATCTAGGTGGAAGATTATAGAGATGGGAACATTCACGCGTTTAAAATCATGAATGCAAAATATTTTCCTCTAGATGCGATGCTAAAAATACCAAAATTTTTAGAAGCAACAAGGATGGTTTCCAACTACTTTTTGAGGAATGGGATACCTAAGTGGGTCGATATAATAAAATTAAAGTGTGCATACCAGAGATTTGGGCTTGGATATAAGCCCAAGAAAGATAACTATAAGTGGGCTGCTAAGATCAAAATGGAAGTAAAAATGACAAAGATTGAAGGACGAGAACCAAAAGAAGAGGAACTCATTATCCTGCCACCCCAAACAACTTTTTCAAGGTCTATAGAAGTGATTGGATCAAGATTGGCAGATCTTGGCATTGGTACTTTGGAATGCCAAGATAAGGAGCAAATTAAGGGAGTGAAGGTTGAAATAGAAGACGAAGTTCTACTATAGCTTTTTGTCAACATCGTTGATGAGATCCTTGTAAAAGTTTTCATGAAGAAGTTGGCCAAATAAGAAATTTACCAGAATTAAAAGATAGAGCATGCTTCTTGACACGATTAAAGAGTTGATGTCTTATCCCAAGTGCAGGAGTGTCAAAGTAATAAATAACCCGGTAAGATCGGTGTCGATCCACAGGGAGGTCAGCTATATAAATTATAAATAATATCTATAATTTAACAAAGAGTTAAAGAGATCGTTGATATGTGAGATTAATATGAGGATTAAACAATGATAAAAACAATTATCAAGGTTAAAGGATCTGCTAATAGTATTAGAGATAAGTAAAATATCAACTCTTTATAAATTATCAACATGATCATATTAATCATCTTATTTACGTAACACCATACTTATAAATTTTATCAGGTATTCATGATGCTAACTTATGATGACAATAAATCAAATTCCTTTAATAACAACGATGTCGGCCGAAGACTATGAAAGATCAAACATTTGATGTACCAAGTGTTATACAACACAAATCTAGAATGATCATTTAACAAGCAAGGTATTATGAATTGATAAGATAAAAATGATAAGACATGTTAATATCAAGTTGTGTAGGATATAAGCATTGAAGTCTATGTTAAGTTTATATTATACTTATCCTAACACCATTAGTGAAACATTTTCACCTTGACATGATAAACTTAGCTAAATATTATGAAGAAGAGAAATATAAATAAACAGCATAAAAACATAATTATATAAGTATAGTAAATGAAATGAAAAGCATAAATAAAATATTAAGAAAAATATAAGATGGAATAAAACTTGAACATTACAAAATACAAAGAAAGATAGCAAGAACATGATCTTGATTTGAAAACCAAGATGCCTAAATGAATGACGAATGCCTCCTTATATAGGCTAAAATTCAGAACTATTCATTTGGTAATTGATTATTGATGTAGTGACAAACTATTGATTTAGTGGACTTGGTGGACAACAGCACTCAAGCATTTTGGCTGGATGAAATGACATTGATTCAATCAGAATTTGGCAAAGTGTTCTTATAAAAGTTGTTGGAAATCATCTTCTCTTTCCACCCATAAAATTTCAGAGCATTTGGATCACTACAACTTGATATATGTCTAAAATACTGAGTAGTGCTTCTGGTGGACATCCTTCAAGCTCTTTTCTTGATGAAATGTGATTGTTAACATCAAAATTAGAGCAAGTCGTCTTCATAAAAGTTGCTGGAAATTTTCTTATCCTTCCACCCACCAAATTTGATGTCATTTTTAATTCTAGAACTCCAGCTATAGGTAAAATTCTGAGCTGTGTTTGGGCTGGATTGCAGGATAGATTCTTACTTCTCTTTTATGGCCAAACTTTGATTTTTAAAACAGTAGATTTGGGTCTTCCACTATTCATAAACTTTGTAGGCCTATTTCTTAGCTTTCTGGCCATATAAACCAAACTGAAATCCAAGATCTATAGCTCCACATATGACCCAATGACTGAATAATGTTCCAATTTAAATTGAATTGGCATCTTCTTTCTAAGCTTAGCCTTTTCTTTGTCCTTTCACTTTCAATTGTTAATCGCAACAATCAATCCTTTAAATTGTGAGTTATGCCAGCATTTAAAATGAGCATTTACCATAAATTAAAGTTATCTCATATTATCAGACTTGTTATTATAATACATGCTCTAGTTAAGGAGTTTTTGATACTTCAAGTGCAAAATAATGATATAAAACCTTGATAAAAATACACTTTTAAATACTAATCACTTCTAATGTGTTAAAAAAAAAGTAATTGTCTCTGATTGATCATGTTTGTAAAAAAAATTTGACTCATTATGTTTCAACTTGTTTTAGTTTTGTTAATAATTTAGATCAGAATGCCACAAGACTTTTTCTGTCAAGTGAGCCCTTCTTTGTAATGAGATTATGCTTCTTCTTCTTTTTTTTTTCATAATGAGTCTTCATTTGTTTCATGCAAATAACATATTTACACGAGCACACCTTATACTTTTAAGAATCCTGAAAGTTTCATCAATTTACAAACTCATTGCATTAAGAATAACTTGCCAAACTTTGGTAATATTATTACATAGAGTGATGAAGATTAGGAAGAAAAGGACATGGAAAAGTTTACTAGGTTGGTGGAAAAGTCTGAGAAAACCTTAGAGCTTGTCAGGGAAAGCTAGAAATCCTAAATTTGGAAACCCGTTAGGGAAGAGCAAGAAAAGAAAGAATTAAAGATTGGTATCCTTATTACAGCTAAAGACAAAGATAGGTTGATATCTCTGCTACATAAGTATGTAGATATTTTTGCTTGGACTTATATGTATATGCCAAGTTTAGACATAGATATAATAGTACATAAAATTCATTTGGTAAAAGGTGCAAAACCAAATAAACAGAAGACTAGACGAATGCATCAGATCTATTACTCAAAGTAAAGGCAAAGATACAAAAATAATGGGATGCATGATTTCTAGATGTGGTCCACTACCCTCACTGGGTAGCTAATGTAGTTATAGTAGTTCCCAAAAAGGATGGCAAGATTCGAGTATGTATAGATTATAAAGACTTGAATAGAGGAAACCCGAAGGATGACTTTCCTCTACCTCGCATAGACATCTTGGGTGATAATACTATGAAAAATGTCACGTATTCATTCATGGACTGGTTCTTAGGTTACAATCAGATCAGAATGACAGAAGAACATAAAGAGAAAACTATTTTTGTCACACCATGGGGAATTTTTTGTTATAAAGTGATGTCATTCAGATTAAAAATCCATAACTATATTCCTATAAAGATTACTATTATTATTTACAACTGCATGCACGTTGCAAGCACTAAAAACTAACCCAACCATTCTTTTTACTATGGTCTCGTAACGAGCATATGGTTCTCCATAGGCAAACCAACAAATGTATTTCTCTATGAATCTTTTTTTGTAGAAGATGCATCGTTGCAACATCTAGATCAAGAAACTTTTTAATCTTACACCTCTTACATGGACATCTAATACTACCACCTTTAATATTTTTCAAATTAGATAATGCATAATTAATAAAATCCTCAATCCCATTACAATAATCCATCATGTGCAACCTTTCAAGTAAATCTCCATACATCTATGAACAATCATCCATTACTTATATCAAACCTATATAGAATATTGATGACAACATGTATTAATTAATTATGTGAACTAAATAAATTAGCTAATATTGTTTTAAATTAAACTTATTCAATCTATTTTAATAGTACTCTTAAATCATTATCAATTATATACATAAATTCAAATTCCTATACATTTACCAAAATTTTTAACTTAATAATAAAATTGACAAAATATGAAACAAACTCATTAAATAAGCTATTATTTATTTCATTATAGAACTCCTAAGTCACAAATTCAAAATCAATTTCATCAAATCACATACAAATTGAACTTTTCAAAATCTTAAACAAATCCTAACATGTACAAATCATTCATTCATACAACAAATTTCTATAGGAAAAGGCTATAAAACAAGTAAACACATAAACAAAATACATATACTACAAAACTTCGTAATAAAAATTAACATTTTAAAATTGAGTTAAAAAAAAAAAAGGATAGTTTTGATTTACGAAAAATTCTCAAAAAAAATTGAATCAGAAAAGAGATGCTGAACACTAAGTGTTGGGATGGTCAGATTTGTGGTGGGAGGTTGATTTGTGATAAAATAAAGGGTTCTGCTATTTGTTGCAGAGCCGATGGAGGAAAAAGAAGAAAAGAGGGAGGGGAAGAGAGGGATTGCTCACCAGATCATAAATTAAATATTACCAATAGATTTCACTAATGGGTTCATTTCATCGGCAATTTTGTCTGTATAAATAACACGTCATTGTATCTTTTAGTTTTTTTTTAATTTTTTTTCCCTCTATAAATTATTCGGTATATACCGAGAGAATATTTTAATCGATATTTACCAATAGATATAGTGATGGACTATTTTGTTGGTAAAGTTCATCGCAATCTACCGATAAAAAAAAAATTATTAGTATTTTTATTTATATTTGTCAATTTTATGGTAGTGAAAGTCTCTAAAAAGAAAATGCCAAATTAGCTTTCACTTAGTAACAAAATATTTCTACAAGGAAAAAAAAACAATAGCCATCATAATCGTTCTAATTACTTTGTTGGGATGGGAAGTAGGAAACCATAAAGAAAGGTGAGAGAGAGGATGGAATAGTTGTTCCAATAAATTTTTTTAAAAAAAATTGAGGGGGTAAACTAATACATTTTAAAAATTAAGGAATCATTTTAAGAGTGCTAAAGCTCAAAAAGATGATTATAAACTTTAACCACTCAGTAGTGTTCACAAAAAGCATTCGCTTTTCTTGAAAATCATTGGCCTAAAAAGAAATTTGACATTGAGATTTTGAAAAACTGTTTCTTGTAAAAAAAAATTATTAATTACTCTTTTATTTCATTGTTTATTAAAAATGTTTTCCCTTCTAAACAAAAATACTTGATTACTAGTGATCAATTCCGAGCTTGGTAGTTGTTTAACGAAATAAAAGAGCCTTACTACTACCTGGCTCTGTTACTAAAACAAAAAATTGTTAAAAAAAAAATATTTTTTTTGAGCCCAATACAATAGTGAGCTATAGTTAGAGGAGAGATATATAACCATATAATTTGAGAAGTTGAAGAAACTTTATAGCCATTGCCATATTTACTTAACTTATTGTTGTTTGGAATATTAGAAATTGAATTCAATTCATAACACTAATAATTATTTTTATATTTGGAATTTTTTAAAAAAGTATCGATTAGAATTCCAAATGAATTCAATTTATAAAAAATGACAAAAATCAAATTAGATAGGATTTGTTAAAGTAATTTAATTCTAATTGACATTTAAAATTATTTTCTAAAAATGCCCCTCTTTGCTTCTTTGTCAAGGCCTTAACTTACACCTCTTCTTTTCCCACTCTCTCTTCCCATCTCTTCTGATGTTTGTCTGCCACTTTGTGAAACTTCTCTGGGTTTGCCAAGTAGAGCTGCAGAAATGTAGAACACTTGAAATGCAGATATGCACGTCGAAAGAAACAGGGAGGAAACATTGCGAAAGTGTCTCTACAGAAATTTTACCTTCTCCCTTTCTCTGATGTCAACTTTTTATCCATTTACTGATATGAGAAGACTTTGAACTTCCAGTTTATATATGTATGTGATCATCCAAAACAAAAACTATGCAACTCTACACTGATAATTCACCATATCAAAGAAAGCTAGCTGCTGCAGCAAATTATAGTTTGTTCTAGTTCATTTTCATTAGAAAGGGCTGTAAAAGATGGCTGAAAAAATCTCTAAGATGTCAGAAAAACCATTACAGAAACACAATATAGATGATCAAGAAAAAACAAAGAGATTAGTCTAGAAGATTTTGACATTCTAATGAACCTATAACAATGAGAAGCCCCCTTTTACATTTAGATTTTGAATTAGCCATTGTGCATTACAAGTATGGTGTGATGCAGAAACGACAGCATAAAAAAATCAAAGAGGTTTTAGTACTCTGCTGCTTCAAATCAATCAAGTTTTGTCGTATTATGTTAAAAGCTATCAGAAGTTGGATGTTTTGCAAAATTAACTCATATCAAACATTAGCTCAGGACATTCAGTTTTGCTGCTAATCTTTGCTTGCGAACTTTGTTCATATATTTCACTAGTAATTAACTGACAAGTATCATGCATTAGCAGTTGCATTTAGTATCGGAAAACTGGCTTGCACTCTTCCATCTTTTCTATTTATTTCTTAAACACCAAAAGTATCCCCTCTTGAGGCAATCCATTGGTTGAGTATTCAACCCTACTAGCTATAATACATATTCTTCTTCGATTATACGGGTGATATTATATGAAATGTGTCCAAATTATATGGAAGCTCATAGGATGTGACAAGAATATGGAATTGATTAACATAAAATCAAGGAACAATAAAAGAACTGACGGAAAGATGAACTCCAACTATTTTACTAGAAGACATTCAAAAAGCCTTATAGTCTGAAAGTTCATACTCCTTTCAATTCCAACTAAAAACCTAGGATTCAGTAAATGGGCAATGTCACAATATCAAGATTTTAAAATTAATGCCTTGCTGCTTCAAAAAACAAAAGGTTTAGACTCCCATCGTCATCAACTTTCCCTTTCATGATCTCCCAAGGCCGGTTCTCATGATAGTTTATCTATACCAATAAACAAAACATAGAATGAGATAATCCCATGTTTACAAGAGGTGAGGCAAATTCAAGACTTGGAGATCAGGCATACGAAACCCTAGCAAAAGAAATGATTTCTAAACTAAAAGCAAAATAGTTAAACTATATTCCTCTATGGTGAAGGGTGGTTTGGCTCTCCATGAATATGTGTATAGTGAGTTAATACATTGTTGGTGCATGAAAGAAGCATCAAAGCTGTTTATGTCACATGGAACCTAGGGACGTGACATACGATACAATGATCCATAGTTACTGCGAAGAGGATGACTCCTATAGGGCCTTGAAGCTGCTAAAGCAAATGGATGAAAAAGGATGGGTTCCAAATATGGCTACCAACAGTTCAATCATTGGAGTTCCGAGCAAGGATGGATAGAGGCAAGAAGCTGAAGTCTTATTAGGCAACATGACAGCATTAAGACTAAAACCATCAGTTTCCATCTTAAACATGATCTCCAAATAGCATAATGCTGTCAATGTCAACAGAAAATCCCTGGAAAATCTAAGTAGTAAATCACTTGTCCGAGAAATTCAATAAATTCTCTAGCCTTGTTGTACACGAAATTAAAGTATCTTCAGTTGTTTACCATGTGAAATTTCTCTAACCTAGATTCATGTTTTTTTTTTCAATTTTAAATCTGGGTTAACAATCATAAAAATAAAATTGTTTCTAGCAATTCCCATTTGAAAAAGATACTGGGGAACTTGAATTGTTGTATGATAAGTTTGTTGCTATAGCATATTATAGAATGTATAGCATGTATATATTTGAATAGAAAATTAATGTATGATTATTCCAATGTTGTAATCCCTATAGTTATTACCATGTTCTACAACATATATATAAATAGGAAGGCTGACTAAGGCATAACTCATTATTCTCATTTTGGTATCAAAGCCCTAAAATAACTAAAACACTTTCATCACAGCTTCCTCTGCATTGGAACAACCACCCATTACTTCTTCTTCTTCTGCAGGACCGACGGTGCAAACCTCTTCTCCTGCCCCGGCTCCTATGTTTTCCTCTACTACATCACCCCTTGTTTCCTCCTCTCCTGTCATGGCTGGTGGACACAATCTCTTCAACCCCCCCCCACAATACTCCCTTCTTGTAGCCTGTGTCTGATGTAGCTTCTGTCTCTATTGTCGCTGTTGTTATCTCTATTTCTCACGCACATCAAGTCATCTCCCTTAAATTAACAAACACCAATTATCTATATTAGCGTATATAGATGATGTCGTATCTTTTAGGTCAAGGAGTTTTCAGCTTTATTGATGGCTCCAACACATGTCCATCTCCATATGTTCTCGTCGCCGATGGTACCTCTCTTCAGGTAAATTTGTTTTTTCTTTGCTGGAAACAACATGACCAACTTATTCTGAGTGCTCTCCTTTCCTCCCTATCCATGGAAGTTCTGCACCTTGTTGTTGGCTGCCAAACTTCTTGTTCTGCCTAGCACACACTTGAGCAAGCTCTCGCTTCCACCTCAAACTCTCATATTATGCAACTTCATGGCTCATTTCAGGATCTTCGACAGGGTGATGAATTAGTAACTTAATTTATGCAAAACGCTAAGGTCTTATTTGATGAGTTAGCCGCTATTGGCCGGCCGGTTTCACTTGAGGATTTCAAGTTATTTGTGTTTTGTGGTCTTGGGAAAGAGTTTAAAGACTTAGTAACAAGCTCTATTGGCCGGCCAAACCTTTACCGTATGTAGATCTTCACAGTTATCTCCTCACACATGAATTCATTCACAAATCTTCCCATCCGTCCATGTGATTTGCTGCCATACATGCTCCTCTGCTGCCCACACCCAACACCCCATCGTTTACCCTTGTTACGCAACGCCAGATCTTTGGCAATTCTGGTCACAACAAAGGCCGCTTCAATGGCGGTTGGCACCTCAACCAGTTCAGCAGCAGAGGTAACTGGTCTGCTGGCTCCAGACCAGATCACCACAGCTTCCACAGCTCCTCCTTCAGTGACAGTAGACAAGGAAATTGGCAACGCAATAGGGGGCAGAATCCATGCTGCCAACAGTGCCAAATTTTCAACCATACCTCTCCCCACTATCCACAACTCTAGCAACAGGGTTTGGCAAGCAACCTACTGCAAACCTGGTACAGCGTAATCTCTCCTCAACCGGATACCGGTGCCAATCAACACGTCACACTAGATCTTGCCACCTTGACTGCTTCAGAACTGTATCTTAGTAATAATAATTTGCATGTTGGTGATGGTAAGGGCCTTCCCATATCTCATATCGGTCATATAAAAATATATACACCGCATCGTTCTTTCACCTTATCTAATGTTCTTCATGTTCTTGCAATCACAAAACCTCTGCTCTCTGTTCATAAATTTGGTCTTAATAATAATGTTTATTTTGAATTCACCCTCGTGTGTTTTATGTCATGGATCTCAACACTAATGAAGTCCTTCTCTCATGTCAGAGTAAAGATGGTCTCTATGCCCTGACCAAGTCTTTTGTCCTGTTAGTTCCTCAAGCTTATTGGTCTCTCAGCACTTCTGCTTCTGTCGATTTATGGCATCATTGACTAGGTCATCCTACTTCACGTATTTTTCAATTGTTAGTCTTGAAAAATAAGATCATTTGTAACAACAAACGTCTTAATTTTCAATGTCAAAGTTGTCTTTTAGAAAATCATCGTGTTTGTCTTTAGGACCTACGAGTCACAAAACTTCTACTCCACTTGAATTAATTTTTAGTGATGTATGAGGTCCTGCTCCCCTCTTCTTTTCGGATGGCTATTGTTATTTTGTTATCTTTGTTGATGCTTATACAAAATATGTATGGTATTACCCTCCCGTTGCCAAGTCTGATGTTTACTCTATTTTTCATCAATTTCAGACTCTCGTTGAACGTCAATTTTTATTAAAAATAAAATCTGTCTGAACTGATTAGGGTGGTGACCATCGCAAACTGTCCACCTTCTTTAAGACCATGGGTATCCATCATCATCTCATTTGTCCTCATACGCATCAACAAAATAACACAATAGAGTGTCATCATAGGCATATTATAGATACAGAACTTACTCTTCTAAGGCAATGCAAAGCATCTTTTCGGTTTTGGAATTATGCTTTTAAAACCTCTATTTGTCTTATAAATCACACGCCTACTCTTGTTCTTGCCCATCGATCTCCGTTTGATTATTTGTTTTAACGGTCTTATGATTATTATTTTTTGCGTACTTTTGGGTGTCTCTCCTGTCCTTTTTTGTGTCCATATAATAATCATAAATTGGATTTTCATTCCTCTCTATATGTGTTCTTTGGTTACAATTCCTCGCACCTTGGTTAAGATATGTTTTGACATTGCATCTCATCGCATTTATATTTCTCGTCATGTCAGCTTACAAGAACATGTGTTTCCATTTGATAATTCTGAACAGATTGCAAAGGTCTCGAACACAACCCCCACCAAACCCGCCACTGTCACCCTCTCGACTCTACTCCACCACCTATCATTAGCCACTCCAAACAGCCACCATAATTCAGCTTTACCGCTCTAAACAGCCACCCTACCACAACATCCACCCCTCCCCTGTCCATCATCCCATGCATGTTTATCTAGCCATTATGATGCAAGTTCAGCTTGTCAATTGGTCTCATCCAGCCACCAGAACGCAACCCCTCCTAGCGTTGGGGCAATCTCTAGTCCCTCCTTTGTTTCACCCTTCTTGTCTGGTGTTACTGCAGATTCAGCCTCTGCTTATAGCCCCTTCTTTGCTGATAGTCTTCTGCTTGCGATAGATTCTTCCTCATCCTCTCCGGTTGGCCTGAATCTTATGGTTTATCTATCTTCTTATCAGCTGCCATAAATCTCTTCACTGCCACCATTTTCCCCTGTGTCGCCACCCGTGATCAGCAGGCATCCTATAGTTCTCATACCATGACAGCCGAAGATAGCAAATCTGGTTGCTTCAACTGCGCTATTCCTACCTCCACATGGGTATTGCACTATCCCTCTTTTGAACCTCTTGCATTATCTGATTCTAATAGGTATACAGTTTGGCATAATGCTATATGTGATAAGATCATAGCTTTACGCTCTAATCATACTTGGTCTTTGGTTTCCTTTCATCCTTCGATGAACATTGTTGCCAGTAGATGGGTGTATCAGATCAAACGTCGTGTTGATGGTAGTATTGAGCATTATAAAGCTCGCCTTGTTGGTAGAGGTTTTACCCAACAGGAAGGCATTGATTATTCTGAAACCTTCAGTCCAGTTATTAAGCAGGCCACCGCCCGATTAGTTTTCTCTATTGCGGTTTCACAAAATTGGAAGATTCATCAGCTTGATATTCATAATGTCTTCCTCAATGGCGTTCTGACCGAAGAGGTCTACATGAAATAGCCTCCAGGTTTTATTAACTCTTCTCTTCCATCTTATGTGTGCAGATTGCACAAATCATTATATGGTTTAAAACAGGCACCGAAAGTATGGTACACTCGTCTGAGTGATTTTTTTATCTCCATTGGTTTTTGGGCTTCCAAGGTTAACACCTCCCTATTTATATTGTCTGATGCATCTAATATCTTTTATCTTTTAGTGTATATTGATGATATCCTACTTACGGGTAGCAACTATATTATACTTCACCACCTAATACAGTTACTAAGCTTTAAATTCAAGCTTCGTGACCTAGGCACCGTTCACTACTTTCTAGGTATTGAAGTTCAGTTTACAGGTATGGGATTAATGTTGCGTCAACATAAATATATTCATAACATCCTCACTCGAGTTGGTATGACTTCCTACAAACCCGTTGATACTTCAGTCTCTCCTTCAAAAGTTACTATATTGCCAGATAATTCCTTCTCTAATCCTACACAATTTTGTCAAATCATGGGTGCTCTTTAGTATCTTACCTTTATCCGTCTAGATATCTGTTTTGTTGTTAACAGAGTCTGTCAATTTATGCATACTCCTATAGATTCTCATTGGGCCGTTATTATGCTTATTCTACGCTACCTTAAAGGTACGACATCTTATGATTTTCATATCACTCGAGGCTCCTCTTTTGCTCTACATGGATTTCCAGATGCAGATTGGACTGATAGTATTGATGATCGCAAGTCTACGGGTGGCTACCTTGTCTTCTTTGGTCAGACGTCGATTTCTTGGAAATCCAGCAAGCAATGCACAATTCCTCGCTCCTCTACTAAGGTTGAGTATAAAGCCTTAGCTGATGGTGCCACTGAGGTCATTTGGCTTCAATATTTATTAACAGATATGTAGGTTCCCTCAGTTTTTGCTCCTACCATTTGGTGTGATAACCTTGACGCGACCTATCTCTTAGTGAATCATATCTTTCATGCTCGTACTAAGCATGTTGAGGTAGATCATCACTTTGTCCACAACCGCGTTGCCAAGAAAGAGATTCAGATTCATTTTATCCCTTCTCGAGATCAACTTGCAGATGTCTTCATTAAACTGCTTCATGTTGTGTCCTTTACTGCTTTTCGGTTCAAGCTTCGGGTCGACCCTTCACCCTCAACTTAAGGGGAAATATTATAGAATGTATAACATTTATATATCTAAATAGAAAAGTAATGTAGGATTATTTTAATGTTGTTATCTCTACGGTTATTGTCATGTTCTGCCGCATATATATAAATAGAAAGGTTGGCTAAGACACAACTCAAGACATTCTATTATTCTCAACTTAGCATTACAAATGGTGTGTTTGGAAGTGTAATCAAATCCTGCTTTTAGAAAAAATTTGTTTTTATCATCATCTGAGATGTTTTTGCTCCCCGTACAAACAAACTTTACAAAGCTATTTGTGTATTTTAGTTGATTATGTTGATATTTACGTGATTAGATTTTGTGAATATATATTTTCTTAATGTGACTGCCTGCTTCACATTCATTGTTGCTCGTTGTTACTTACAGATCTTCGATCTTGAAGAACTGCTGAATTTAGCTCGAGAATAGCAAGGATAAATTCATCAACTGCCGGACACAATTTTTTTCTTCGGAGGTTCCTTAGCTGTTGTATTGGGTGTTTTAAGGAAACCAGTTGATCACAGCAAGATTAATGCCAACTCTCAAGGAGATAAACTCCAATCACTAAAATTTGTAGAACGTGGTGAGTCAATCAACCACCAACTTTATTTTGTTTATAAATACTATATGTGAAATTAACATAAAACTGTGATTTCATTTATGGACAAACCTAGACTTGGAAAAAACAATTACTAGGCACATGCAGTTTCAGCAGTAGCTGATTGCACAGCCTAGACATGAAGTACTTTTTCATTTTTAACCGGATGCTAGTGCCCAGCTCGTATCTCATTAGGGATTTAATGTTTAGTCTAGCAAGGTATGTGCTTTTCAAGATCTTGAAAAAAATGATATATAAACTATTTTAATATGTTTTTTTACATTAAGAGATTCAAAATATAAATAAAAAGTCTTGGTTTAGTTCAATGTAAATTTTGCACATAAACCGGAGTAGTGTATAGTCTTGGTTAAGTTCAATGAAAAACTGGGTCCTTTATTCATGCTGGAAGTCACTATCTTTCACCCCTTTCCAATTCAAATGGCAAACATGACAGCTTTGGAGTTCACTGTAAGAGACTCAAGGATGCGACAAGGCTCCTCTCCATTCCATAGTTACAAGACCCTTGGTCTCTAACCCTTTTTAAAGCTCGTATGGTACCAATAACTAAAAAAATTATTATTATTTAGATTAAAATATTTCATTTTATAAAATAAAATATTTATTTAATCGTATTTTTTAAATTTATTTATTAACATCAATAAAAGATAATATAAATATAAATTAAAATATAGTCAAAACATTGATTAAATAAAAAAAAATATTATACAATGCTAATATATTAGAAATATCATTTTAAAATAAATATTTTTTATAAAATAAAATTCATCTATATAAAATAAAAAACAATTCCTTAAAAATTAAATACTAGTAAAAAAAATTAAAAAAAAAACTTTTATTCAAAAAAGATTATCAAAACTCATGGTTTAGTTCATAAAATCAGGATAAACTGATAAAAAAATAAAATAAAAATAACTACATACCAAAATAAATTTTAAATAATTATTGGATTAAACTGAAATTTTATTAATTCATGTATGTTTTATGTATGGTTAAGATTTCATAACAATTAAAGAATTGAAATTAAGATCTTTAGATAATGGCCACAAGTTTTTATTCGAGATTTATTATATTTGTTTACTTCATATTGGATTTTTTATGTTAGATTTTTTGTTTTTTTTGTTTAAATTATTTTTTAAAATTTTATTTATGATGTTTTAGTATAAATATAATTATTTAACTTTTATTTAGAGAGAATATTTTATAATTAAATTTTGAATTTAAATTTTCTATAATATCTTATTTAGCATAATTATATATTTTTGTGCTTACTCTTTTTCTTCTTCTTTTTTTGTTCTCTCGTCTACGTCAAATTGCTACCCATGATCCAGCATCACAATAGCTGACTTGTAATCCTTTGTTCATTTGAATAATTCCTAGCTTTATCGCTGCATTTCTGGGATCTTTTTTATAAGAGGATATTTTGGAGTTGCTCTGCTGTTTGTAGCAAATTTCTGGAATTTGTCTACTCTTGTAAGCAAAAAAAAAAAATTGGAGGCGCAAATTTCTGGATTTTGGGTGCTTTCTGTAAGCTTGAGTTTAAAAAGATGATAAAGCATTGGCTTTTCCATGCTGGGGTACGTAACCCTATGCCAGTTTGTCTTGTATTTAATAGTCAAGGCAGGTGCTCTTGTTGAACTGAAATTGATTCTAGTCTATCTTTATTGTTGATTTGGTTTTCCAACCACTGTTTCCGATGCTTTTCACAAGGGTTAACGAGCCAAGGCCGGCTGTTAGGCTGTTGACCTGAGTCTTTGAGTTATGAAGCTTGGTTTATCTGTATTCTTTGAAGTGGCTCTCCAGATGCGTAGTTGTTGATGCAAGAATGTGCCATGTTCATCTATTTTACAGCTCATTTACAATATGTCTTGATTTTGAGCTGACTCTTGCATTCCTATCATCTCTTCGTGTTTCCGATTGTTACATGCGATACCACCTGAGAATTTCTACCTGCAGAACTAATGCTCTTGTCAGGGAATGGGATCCCAACTGTGGTTGCTTGTAGTTGCTTCTGAGCACAATCAAGTTGCTCCGCTGCTGATCAGGCTACCTAAAGTCTTCTTGCAAGAACTTGCTTGTTGATTTATCACTCGGAATCTACTAAAATGTTGGCAACGATCGAAGATGCCGACACAGCACTAATGCCCTATGATGTTGTTCTAGTCTTTGTATGATTGGACTCCTTTTGTCGTGCTTTTAGTGTTGTGTTGCTGCATGATAGCTATCCGTAGCAAATGGAGCAATGAAACGGAGCTACTATAGTGCTAGGATTCCTTTTGACATCTGGGCAGATTAATTCTGGCTTTTCATTGATGTCTTCATATTAATTCTTTCAGAGATACGAGGAGTTGGATTCTGCAGATTGCTGTTGAAAGTTTTTCTTTTAAGTTTTCCCGGATTCTGGACTGTTGATTGTTGTATCAGATTTCCTCTATGCATTACTCTACATTTACGAACTCAAATAGACAAGAACACTCTTCCTCTCCATTTATAAACACGTGTTTCTTCAAGTATTTAGCACTTCAACAATTATTACATCATAAAATCGACCCTCACCGCTCGTTTATCTACCTTGAACAATTTTCTTGAACTGAACAAGATCTACTAGTTGCATAGTCTTAAAGTTGTCCAGGGGCTCATTCAATGTTAGCACCCCTTGAGTGTTTGCTGCTATCCCAAAAATCAATCATCATCCAAAGATTTCGTCGAATTCCAAGGGAAATCTAGGGTGGTTTTGTAAAAAGATTCACTTGCTTGATTTTCATTGCTATTTTGAGGGAGAGAGTCAAGGTCTTTCTAGAACAAAATGAGAGCAATAAAGGAACTATAATCATCATCAGAAGGGTAGCTCGCTATGCTACTGCTAGAGCATAGAGTAGTAGCTAGAGATAACCAGCCTATCCTTCTCCTCCCAGCTCAACATGGTTCCATACCATTTTCAAAGTCAGAACCTTTTGTCAATCCAAGCCTTGACTGATCTGCCATAGCAGCAGGGCATGTGTTCACACAGCATGCGCCTGAACTTCATGATATATCTATTTAAGTATCTTAAGATGTGATATGCTAATGCTGTTTTTTTTTTTATAAACATCCTCGGTTAAAAATTTAAAAATTTAAAAACTTACTTGTTATTAAATATAATTTATATTATTTTTTAATATATTTTTTTAAATGAAAGCTATTTAAGTTTGAAATATATATAAATTTACTTTACTTTATGTTTAATATTTATCAAATAAATAAAGATAGTGAGATTCGAACTCGTAACTACTTGATCATTAAGATTTTGATATTATATTAAAAAATTATTTTAATTTAAAAATTTAAACTGTTATATAAAATTTCAGAGCGTGAACATGATATATCTTACTATGGCCATAAAAGCATTGAAAAGTGAGAGAACTCGTGGATATAACATTTCAGGTTTTCTCTTTGAGAAAATTCTTCTTGATATGGTAATGCTAAATTCTATGTATTCAGAAATAAATATCTGTGTTGATGTTTTTCGTTAACATATTACAGAATATGCTATTGCTAGAAAAGGTATATAGTTGAAAATATAATACTGAATTTTGTTATACTTCATGGCTTGTTATTATTATGGTCTATTTCTTCTTCTTTTTTTTTGAAAAAAAAATATTATTAGAAACACTTTCAATTTGTTGGATTATGTTTCAAAATAAGTTGTTTCAACCATGATAAAAGATACAGCAAAAGCCACAAACCCTAAATCTAGCTTTCAGTGACTCGACTGCATTACCAAACTAACACTGAGATGGAGGGTGAGAGTCATGGCCCAGCACTGTAATGTTCGGTGACTGATATCCAAATTATTCTTGAGAACTGAAAACTGGCGATGGATGCCTTCGATCAACATTTGAGAAAGAGCCTTCTGGTTTAAGTTTGAAAAAAAAAATTAACAAAATAATGAGTGTGGCTAAATTATATTGATCACAGCCATAATTATTATTTAGAATAATGTTTTGGGTGTTGTTTTTCTTTATTTATTAGATTTTAAAAAAACTTTATCATTCAACAACTTAATTTTATATATATATATATATATATATATATATATATAAATTTTATTTTTCAATATTAAATTTTTTTAATAATTATACTTCTTAATTTTTTTTAATTTTTTTCTATTGATTTATATATCGGTCTTATGGATTTAACCTTTTTTATTATTATTTCGACCTTTAAAATTAGATATGTTAGAAATAGGTTTCATAATTTTTTTTATTTACTTACTATAAATTTATATCAATCTTATTATCTAAGTAGATTAACCCGGATTGACTCAAGTAATTTTTTTAAACTATTTTTTCTTTTTTTTTAATAAATGGGGTTGTGAATTTGGCAATTTAATCTAGAGTTGACTTTGTTCATTGTTTTTTGTCCTTTTATAATTGAATATTTATTTAATTGAGCTTCGTAATTTAATTTTTTTAATTTATTTTTTATGTAATTATTCTAATCTAATAATCTGAATCGCAGGTTTGAAAAGTTGACCTCGATTAACTTAATTTATTTTTTGGGTCATATTTTAATTGAAATTGTTTTTTCAATTTCATGCTCCAATAACTCAATCTTCTTATTTTTTTTTTAATTTTATCCTTTAATATTAGATTGTTTGAAAATTAAACTTTTTAATTTTTCTTAATTTTTTTCTATGAAGTTATCATAATCTCATGAATTTAATTTTTTTTTTCTTGATTTCAACCTTCAAGATTATATATATTGTACATAGAGCTTTGTAATTTTTTTTATTTACTTTCCATTAAGTGATCTTGGTCTCATGGCTCATATCATGAGTTTAACATGTTAGCCTAGATGAACTTAGTTTTTTTTAATTGATTTTTTAATTTGTTTTTATAGGGTTATCCTGATCTTATGACTTGAGTTGAAAGTTTAACAGGTTAATTTAGGTTGACTTGAGTAATTTATTTTTTGCTTTTTCATTTTAATATTTTTTTCAAATATATTTTTTCACATTGGATTGCTTATAAATTAGCCTTCACGATTTATTTTGACATGATTTATATAGGCTTATCATGCTCTTATTACACCGGTTGTAAATTTGACAGGTTAATCCGGGTCAATCTAATATAATCATGATTTTAATATTTAAAAAAATATTATTTAATATATTACCATATCAATATTTTTAAAATATATATTTTTTATTATACATTAAATTTTAATTTCATGAATAAAAAATTAAAAAACACATTAGCCAAACTTAAATTTTTTTATATTAAAAAAAAATAATCTAAATAGCAGCGCGGCAGAGCAGGCGAATGTTCTGGTTCATCCGATTTAAAGTCATAAATCTATTGGCGGAACAAAGGTAATCATTACTTTTGTTGAGGAAAATGCCTAAAGTCTTTAGGCTCATAATTAAGGAAAAATTCTCTTAATTATACCACACTATCTGGTGAAATAAAAGATTAACCCTTTCAATTCCTCTGTGGAACAACTACAAGTCACAAACCGCTGCTCTCCAATGAGAAACAAAATTTGTTTTCACAGTTCATGTTATAAATAAAGTTAGTTTGATTATTTGATAAATATAACTATTATCAAATATTAATATATAAATATGAAAATAAATAATATAACATCTCTTTTAGTCTTTATTGTTGGCCTATTCTAAATATCTACAATTCAAAACTATTAAAAAGCTATGAGAGAAAGAAAACTTGGTGAATAATTGGAGTTCAATTTTAAAATTAATATGGATAAATAACTATAAGCTTTTGTATGGTTTGGTTATTTTTTTAAATTTATAACTAAGTTTTTAAATATTATACTTTGTAATTTTAATCAAAAGCAAAATTTTAAAATAAAAAAAATGATAATATCCTCAATATATGAAAACAACAACGACAAAATATATATATATATATATATATATATATATATATATATATATATATATATATATTGTTAATTTGTTCTCATCTCTCTTTGTCAAACAAAAATCAAAAGAAGAAACCAAATGCAAATCCATAAATTTATTGATTGAGACAAAATTAAATACAAATTTGTTTTTTGTTTTTGTTGCCTTTTCTTTCATGTTTTGGTGTTGACAAAGTATTTCTTGTTTAGAAATCAATAATGAAAAGTAAATATAATTCTTTTCTTCAATTAAGATTTTAAAATTTGTCAGCAGGTTTTTTTTCTTATTAGATCATTAAAATATAGATTTTTCCCTCAATTTTTAAAAAAGTTAGAAAATCAATAGTTTAAAATTAAAAATAGGAATACTAAAGGTACACTAGCCCTAAGTAATTAGATTTTACAATATTTTGTATGTTTAATCGATAAATTTTAAACGCTCAAACATGTTCTGAATACTGAGAAAGCTATTATTTGAATTTTTCTGAAAAAATCTCCAAATTAAAAAGTTAGTGTTATTGTTAACAAAACAACAATTTTTTAAATTTTTTAACAAAGTTAGGGTTATTGAGATTAAGGTATTTTTGTAATAATTGGTCAATAACCTTTATATAACTTCTATCAACCATGTAGGAAATAAAATGCTAGATATATTTGTGCATCATAGTAGTTCATCATATGTCAAAAAAATTAGGGCTTTGAAAATATGTCTTACATAGACATATTATTCATACACAAGCAAGTCTTTGATGTAGTGATGTAAACCTCATGATCACGTGGTCACGTCACTTATAACAAGATTGACAATGAATCTTGAAAAATCAAAATAGATATGATAGAAGTGTAATACCCAAAGCACCAACACTATTGGAATAAAAACCTTCACTTTATCAATATCAATTCACAAACAAGAAGTATAAGAAAAATATTACGAAGCCAATTGATTTTCAATAAGTCAGTTTTAGTTCTTTAGAGAACCAAAAAATATGAAAAATCCTCTCAGCATTCAAGAACTAAATAAAAAGTGTCTTATAGTGATTTTTTATATTACAAACAAAAATACCCTAATAGATTTACTTTTGTGGCCGAATTTGAACTCAGTTACCCAATATATGAGCTGATGTAAAGCCCGCCTACAATCAAACCCAAAACTTAATTGAAATAAACCCAGATAATGTTAACCAAACCCAAAACATTTAAAAGTTAAAATTAAAATAAAGGTTATTTATGCTGCCGCAAATAACCAAAGAGAAATAAAAGAGATAAGTCTGAATCCCCTAACTTAAAAAGGTGTTATAGACGAAATAAACCTTCCTTGTAACTTTAGGAAGAGTTGTTGTCTCTCGATGTCCTAAATAGACTATGAACATCTAATCTGAATATGAAATTAATTATATTGCCTCTTGCTTTTCCTTGTAGAGCTAGGTTTCCTCTTGGATAATAATAAATACAAACATCTTTCTTTGTAGTTGCCTTATTAGTTTCCTCCATAGGCTAGGAGAATCATTAAATAATCATTCCTAGCGTAAAAATTAGACTTGGCTGAAATCTTCCTTGAATTAATTAAAGAATATTTGCTAACTTGGAATCCTTATAACATTAGAAAATCTTGTCTAAACAAGGCTGTCATAAGGTCAGACATATTAAGCCCATGTTGAATATAGATTGGGCCCTTCTTGCACTTGGATTAGATGAACTAGAACCTTCTATTGATACTCCAGTGGATCTCTAAAATCAAACCTAGCCAAAACCTTTATAATAAGCCTATTCATTGCCTCCTTCAATGTTTTTCTCTTGGACCTTGTGATTGGACCAATTGGAACATGTAATTGATCCTTGATGGTGTTTATGAGTTGATCTGTATCATCATTTTTCTTCTCAAAAAGATTCAACCTCAAATCAAAACCTATGTCAAACAAAGAAAAATCAGGAACTTTATAGGTAGTGCTAACACTATACTCACTTGGAAGATCAACTTTATAGATATTGTCATTGATTCTCTCTAGAATTTGGAATTGACCATCATAACATGGTTGCAATTTTAATTTTCTATGGTTAGAAAATTGTTCCTTACACATGTGCAACCAAACCTAATTGGAAAACAACCTACTTACAACCCTTAATTGCTTTGGAAGCATGCAACCTATTATTTTTTTTAATTTTTAGTTAAATACCCTTATAAAGTTGTCTGACCAAAGTCATCTTATTTTTAGATCCTTCATCACCCTTGTCAAAATCTGAAGTTGTTGGGCAAAAACTTGCATTTGAAAGCTGTTATCCATTTTTAGAGTTGCTTACTCATGATTTTCAAACACCTTTTGAATTTGCAAAAATTAATTACTAACAAGAAAACTATATTCTCACAACTCTCTTATTTCACACAATTCAAGCCTTTTAACTCAATTGTTCTCAATATGCCTTTTACCTCTTGGCTCTATATTTTTTAAACTCGGCCTAGTGGTTAACCCGACTCAAGACTCGGGTCATAGGTTTTTTCTAGGTCACTGGATCATCACGGGTTGACCCTAAATTTTTTTTTTATATATAAATCAAAACGACATTGTTTCTCCTTAAAAAAAAAAATTGTTAATGAGTTGCAACTAGTTTTTTGACTGGGTCTTATCGGTCACGAGATTAACCTATGTTTTTGACCGGGTCACCCAAGTTTTACCCTTCCCCTATTTTTTCTTAAACCTAACCCGGTTCTGGCCCCGGTTCCAGTCGGGTCCAAGGTCAACTCACTAGGTCAGGCCGGATTTTAAAATTATGTTCGTCTCACCTCTTTGTGGTTCTTTTAGAATTGAAAATCAACGAACCAAACGAGTAGCAAAGCGAATTCATACAAAATATTGAAGATATGAAGACTTGAAATAAAACATAATAAAAATTTTAATGAAATCACTTATTTAACTTCTAAATAACTCAAATATAACATAAATAAACTGAATAGGTCAAAACAAGTAGTAGTAAACATGTTTTGGTAGCTTTAGCAAATTTGACCTATTATATAATTTTAAGCATCAAAATTGAAACTAAGACCAAACGATATTGAAACAACTTTAAATTTGATATGTAATGCCCTTATACCCAATAAACAAGATATGTCAGTTTATAGATCATTTTCTTATGCTTAGGTATTAAAAACTGATGAATGATTAGTTTACAGCAAAATTTAACTCAGAATCAAAACCTCAATCAAATGATACCAAAAAATCCTGAATTTAATATATAGTGTGATTTCACCACAAATAAACAGTATATCAATTTTGAAGTGATTTCAAAATTGTTTGATTTGGTTTTTCTATTACTTGTGGTTTCGCGTCAAAATTGAAACTAGCTTGAATAACATTTATTCTTCTTCTCTCTTTTTTTTTTTAACTTTTTATATTAGTTGTATGTTTATGGATAGTAACAAAATGAAGGGAAAAAAACAACTTTTTTTGTGCTAAGATGTCGAAAACAGAAAGAGAAGAAGATTGAAAAACATAACTAAACTTATGAAACACAAAGATTTTTCAGAAAAATATAACCTGATTTTGGGTCCTAAGTCTGATACTAACTAATGTGAACCTCATGATTATGTGGTTATGCAACACACACCAACATTGACAATGACTCTCGGAAATCCGAAACAAGTCTAATATGATTGTGACAAAATAGAAATTTGTACCAAAACACCAGTACTATTGGAATAAGAACCCTCACTCTATGAATACCAATTCACAAACGAAAAGTATAAGGATTGTCATAACCTGATTTTTTTATCTTTTTTTTAAGAAAATCCAAAAAATAGCAAATATATATATTTAATGTATTTGCTTCGTTTCTGGTATTTTTAGCTTCTTTTGAAAAAACTTAAAAAAATCAGAAATTTACTTTCAACACATTTAATTTTTAACACGCTCATTTAAAATTATTGATTTATTTTTCTCATCGAGTCAACATTAACATTGACGTTGCCTATTTATTAAAAAACAAAAAATACTTGTGCAAGAGGACCAAAAGTACAAAGAAAGAAAATAAGGGACCAAAGTGATTTTAGATTGCTTGATTACCAAGTTTGCTTGAGGACCAAGCAATTGGAAGGAAAAAAGAAAAATACTAGAAAAACAACTTTTTTCAGCTCACACACACCCACATAATACACAAAAAACCTAATTATTTTCTTACACCAAGTCGTTAGCCATTCTTTTAAGGGGGGCTCATATTCATCTCCCAAAGAGAATAAACTCTCACCAAACAGACACACCAAAACAAAAACCTTAAGTTACCACTGTAGCATAAAAAAATACACATTTTTATACCCTAGACCTTTAAAAGAAAGAGGGATTCATAACCAAAAAAATGGAGCAAAAGATGTTACTCTTTCTCTAAGATAATCAATAACTCATTTCCTATCTTCTATAAATAATCCTTCAACTCCTCCACCAACCATTATAACTGTCAACATACCTACACTAGCTGAGTTATCAATTTCCCTTCATCTCCAGCACCACGTTACTCCTTCCAATCACCATAACCCGTGAGCACGATCATAAATAACCACAACCACAATTCCTCTCTACGACATTGCCACTTTAGCATTAAAACCAATAGCAACCAGTTACTACTATCCATCGTCACCCCTAGCTCTCTCTCATAGCTCCTCCCAAAACCAAAGCACCCTCTTAACAACAACCTAAATACCATTAACCAAACACCACTGACTAGATCTCACCATGGTAGCCCCTTTTAGCCACCCTTCATTACCATCAAAATCGATACCCACTAATTAACGCCTCTCAGCTTCTCTTATGTTTCACTTATAACCAAGACCCATCTCCTTCCATCGACAACTCCTTTACAGTCGATGTCTCTTTACTATAGTAGTAAAAGAGGTCACTTCACCTCCTCCATTTTCTATTAACATCCCAACTCTTTATATGCACATCAACTCATTTTTTCTTCTTGCTTCCATCACACAACAACACCTTCCAACCACCGTCAGCATCAATCCCTAACAAGTTCACCCGTCATTATTTTCCCATCTTCGATCATTAATACAATAACAAATTACAAAAGTATTGAACTTGTAAAGAATAAGGAAAATGAGAAAATAAAATCAAATTTGTTACGTGTTTTTCTTAGTTTTGCTGGTAGCAATAATCCTAACCACATGCACAAGAATGAAGAGCACAAGAAGACATTTCTGATCCACCTTGCTTTCCAATTAATTAGCAACGGTGCATGGAACCATATGCTGACAATGACAGTGGTGTGTGGGTTTTCACCTACTTCCAATATTGGTCTCAGGTTACAACAAACTCCTCAATCGATTCTCAGTCCTTAAAAAGTCAATTTATATTTGGGGAAACTTAGGACAAATTGTTTATTGTTGTGTGTATTTTTTTGGATTGATTGGCCATGGTTTATTGGGATTGTTATGTGTTCTTAATTTGAGATTATTTGATAATTTTATGGTAGATTATGAGTTTATTTTTATAATTATGATTGCCAATTGGATGTTAAACCTTGATTCATGGATTATGCTTGAGGTTATATTGATTTAGCATGAAATTTGAATGAAGTTCATGAAATTAATAAAATTCATGTGGATTTTTAGTGTTGCTTGGTTTGGAGTGATAAATGATTTGTTGGTGTTGAGTCAATATCTTGATTAAAGTAGTTGATGTTTTTTAGCTTTTTTTTTGTTTTTTTTAATGTTTGGCCAAACATGGCATTAGTCTAGTTTTAATGAATTTTCAATTTTTTGAAACATCATTTTGTAATTAATTATGAGTTCCTCATATTTTTTTTACCCCCTTATATTTAATATTTGAAATTATGACCTACACGTGATGTATTTTTTCAGTTTTAAATATATCATCTTTCTTTTAAAAATGCAACTTTATCTTAAATTACATAAGGCATGATTTAGCATCTTTAAAATACAAAAAATCAAGAAAATAGTTTTATTGATATCTTTTCTTTCATTTTTAGATTTAATAATCAATATATGAAATTCATGAGAACTTGGTCTATATTTTAAACATACCAAAAAAAATTTTGTTTGTTTGAATATCAAGGATTATGAACTTATAAGTAAGATGTATTTTTTATATTAAATGAAAAAATGCAAAAAAAAAAAATTGTTTTGACATTATAACGGTTAGGTTTTCACTTGATAAGATAAGGATCTCCTTACCAAAGAGATCTTTTCTTAAACCTGAGATATACTAACGATTAGAAAACAAAAATAATTTTTTAGTTTATATCAGACAAATAAACAATACAGCTTACCTTAGGTAAGATGTACTAAGGGTGATACGTCCTCCTTATATATACAACTAGTTTCCTTATCCAAACTCTAAGAGCAGTTAGGGCTCCTAGTGACCAAAATACTAGGCGGCGACTTCATCTTCTTTTTTTTTACTGATAAAGGAAAAAAGTTTCTTGTCCTTTTCACCCATCACCACAAAGATCTTGGTCTTAAACGATGTTTATTGCGATGTCACACATATATACAACTAGTCCCCTTATCCAAACTTTAAAAGCAGTTAAGGCTCCTAGTGACCAAAATACTAGGCGGCGACTCCATCCTTTTTTTACTGATAAAGGACAAAAGTTTCTTGTCCTTTTCACCCATCACCACAAAGATCTTGGTCTAAAAGGATGTTCATTGCGATGTCACACATATGCGACAAAAAAGATGTCATGAAGTTTGTTTATCTTTGATAAGTCAGGTTCATTTCTTTAGAGAACTAAAAAATACAAGAAATCTTCCCAGCACTTAAGAATAATAGTTCAACAGTAATATTGGTCATAAAACTGAATAACAAGTGCCTTACAAGGAGTTTTTATACTCTAAAAAAATACCTTAATAGGTTGATGTGAAGCCCACTTATAATCAGACCCAAAACTTAATTGAAATAAACCTAAATAATGTTAACCAAACCAAAAATATTTAAAACTTAAAATTAAAATAAAAGTTCTTTATGCTGCCGCAAATAACCAAAGAGAAATAAAAGAGATAAGTCTAATATCCCTACCGTAGAAGATGTTATAGTTGAAATAAATCTTTCTTATAACTTTAGGAAGAGTTATCACCTCTAGATGTCCTAAATAAACTAGGAAAATATGATCTAAATATGGAATTAATCATGTCGCCTCTTGCTCCTTGTAGGTTAGGTTTTCTTATAATACTTAGACAATAATACATACAAATATCTTTCTTTGTAGCTACCTTATTAGTTCCTTCCTAGACTAAGAGAATCATTAAATAATCCCTCTTAGCTTAGAAATCAAACCTAGTTATTTTTGAATTGTTTGGACACTTTTTGATTTGGATTAATGTGTGTTTTTAGTAATTTATGTTGAATATTGAGTTTATTTTAAGGTTGTGGTTGCTAATTGAATATTAAATATTGGTTCATGATTTATGGTTGAGTTTATGTTGATAATTTGTATTTTGGTATATGTTAATAAGGCACATCTAATTAGTCAGAAAACTATGTCATTGTTTGCACTTTGTTATGGATCAAATCAAAATATTTTTTAATGTAAAAAAAGGTAGAAAATATAGGCATTACCAATGTTTTTTTCTATTTGCAAGTAAAAAATTAATAATTAATTTTAAATTCTAGTTCATTGATCGTTGTTGGTAGGTATGTAAAAAAACTTTTGAATGCCAAAAATGAATGTACAAGTGTTTCCGACATGTTTTTGATGTCAAGAAAAAATCTTTTTGCAAATTGAAAAACTGATCCATACATTTAATTAAATAATTTGAGAATAATATACGTCAATAAATGTAAATTCGAGTTTTTAACGGTAACTAAAAAAATAAACTAGAAAGTTAAAAGATAGATACAAATTAAGATATTTGATCTCGTAACATTGGTTGTGGACCCAGTTGGTTTTACTAACTTTGTTTCTTGAGATCAATTCTTCATTTAATTAAAGGATAATAAAAATAAGCATGCATATGTAAGTTATTTAATATAGTTAAAGGAAAAACAATTATATAGGGTTGCATAAAAAGAATAGCTACTAATATTATTAAAAAAAAAATCTTATTCAGAAACCAAGTAAAAATTATTTTATTAAAAAACATCACATTTTAAAATTAATTAATTTACATTATTTCAATTAAAATTGAATACCCATTAGGTTGAGCATCCCACATTTAATTAATTAATTAATTTAAGGCAATCTTAATTTAAATTAAAAAATGGTAGTAGAAAAATCAAAGGGCTTCCTTTTTACTTAGACATTCATGTTCAACTTATTTTCATCTAAAAACACATAACAAACACCATTGAAACATAAAAAAAAAAAAAAAAAATTATCAACCTAAAAAATTCCTAAAAAGTTCTAAAAATACAAAATCAACCATGAAAAAAGAATAATCTCGACCCTAATCTACATTTTCAAGTAAGATATAGATTTAAAAATACCTTAATGAGACCTTCTTATTGAATAAAATATGTTGACACCAAGATCAATTTTTTATTATCAAAATATGAATGAAACAATGATTTTCTCTCCCCTTCAGCATTTTCAAGCTTTCTCCATTTCTCTTTCAAACTCAGGAATTGAAATGTTAAAAAAATATACTTTTGGATAAAAATTAAAATAATAAAAACTACAAGGACCATGAAAGGAAGAAAGAGAAAAGTAGGTGGACTAAACATAACTTTTATAGCAAATTTTAGATTGATAATAAGATTTCACCTTATTTTATACTTTAGTTTTTTTTTGTTGAATTTATTCTTTTTCTAATGAATTGATTAATAATTTGGTTCCATAAGACTACAATTAATATCTCGTTTGTTTTCTGAAAAATAGTTTTTTTTTTGAAAAGTGGATTCTTAAAAAGTAAATTATTTTTCAATGTTAGGTAGTGTCATAAAAAATAAGTGAAAAATATTTTCTAGTATTTTATGTCATAAAAAATAAATCGAAAAATAACTTATTAATGTTTAATTTTTTTTTAAGTTTACTAGAAAAATGGTGTCAAAGCTGACAGATAAAAAGTTGAAGGGCGATGAAATTAAAAAAAAAATTAATTTCATAAATGATCTCAAATAAAACAAATAAGAATAAAAAAAAATAGATACCAAATTATCTCAAATAAATTGAAAAATGATAAAATTAAAAAAATTCAAATGTAAAAAATTATTTTAAATAAAATAAATAGCAATAAAAAATAAAAATAAAATCTGATAGATAAAAAATTTCAATAAAAAAAATAATGAGAGAAAAATAAATAATAATTAAAAAAATAAAGATCAAAATTGGGATAAAAATCAAATTAAATCAAATTCTAAGAAAAAAATTAAAAAAAACTTAAAAAAACACTTTTCTGAATATCAAGCTAAATTTTTATTTATTTAAAAAATATTTTTTATCAATCAAGTTTTTTAATAATAAATATACACCGAAAAATTTAAAAAGTGAACAAACAGGGAATCAAAAAGAGTTTGAGAGGATAAAAATAGAAAAGGAAGATTGAGTTTACTGTAGTAACATTCCCCAGTTAAAAGCAAGTCTTTGACGCTAGAGGGGACAGGCCAGTTTGGTGACGCAGAATACCGCGTTTTAAAGTGCAGTTGAAATGAAAAGCATCCAAAATAATGCTTTTGATTTTGATTTTGATTTTAAACCGCCGCGGCAAACACAATAGCTGGCTGGTGGTATCTTCCAACTAATAAATTTGGCCATTTTAGTGTTCAAAATTTAACAGATAATGACTGGCCGTGTCCTCAGCCTCTGGCTTAGGCCAACAACACCCTCTCTCGGCTGCCCCACATCCCCCAGCATTACATCAACCACCCACCAATCTGTCCTTGTAATTCCCATCTCACTCACTTGTCTTATCACTCTCTCTTCTTTATTTCTGTTCCTCTATTTTCCATGTCATCCTCCTATATTATGCCTGCATTGGCAGTGCCTGATGACGACGTTGGATTATTTATTATTATTCCTAGGGAAAAAAAATAATGTTAAATTGTTATGTTTTAAAATAAAATAAAATAAATTACTAGACTGTTGTAGATTATTTTTATTTATGTGGTTTCAGCTTTAAGGAAGAAATCGAGACGCATGCAAGAAAAAAACATCATGGTGTCCTCTGTGTCCCACGCAAGCCTCTACTCCTCTCTCTCTCTTCCTTTCTGCCTTCTACGTTCTAGTGGGTTTTTTTTTTTTTTTTTTTTTTTTATCTCGTAAGCTTCCCCTCCCATTCGCCCATGAATTCTCTATCTTTCTCTCTCGTGCGAATTTCCTATTTTGCCATTTATTTCATGAGCTTCCCCAGTTTCTAGTATTTGCTCTCACCAGTGTCAGTGAATAACTTGTGAGATTTGGAGTTCAATTTGGCCATGATTGACTATGACATCAAAAACAGCCTTTAACTATATGCCCCGGTTATTGTTTGAGGCTTTCGAGATTTAAAGTGTTGAATATGTCACAGTGGTTTTAAGTATTTTTTATTTATTTAAAAATATATTAAAATAATTTTATTTTAAAAATACTATTAAAATCAATAAAAAAAACTTTCATTTCATGTGTGAGGCACAATTGCAATCTGATTAATTAATAAAAAGTTTGAGAAAATCATAAGCTATGTTATTATTCGTTTTTTGCTATTAACCATAAAGATTAAAGAGTTTTTCATACATAGGTATTTCCATGTTTTAGATGGAAATATTCTATAGAATGATATATAAAAAATGATTTCATAATCATAAATAAATCACACGTAATATTGCACTTCTAGAGATAAGATTAAACACTAGACTTGATTATAAAGATAAATCTTAAACTTGTAACAAGTATTGTAAATTTAATCTAATAAAACTCACTTCAATAAAAATATTACTTTTACATCATAGATTTTAATGAGTTAATTGAGTATCAACTTTACCAATAAAATATTAGTCTAGTAATTAAGACACTATTATATCTTTAAGGATGAAAATATAAGTTCGATTATCAGAAAATACACTTATTGAGAGGAATAATTATAAACCCCAAATGAGATTAGTCTCATTTTTTAAAAGAGTGTGGGGATATTCATATAAGAATTAAAAAAAAAATTGAGTATCAACTTATCACAAGAAAAGTTTAAACTATTTTAAAATATTAATTATGACAACATTTGTTCATGTGAGGAAAGTGTTTTCAAAATTATTTTACATGGTATGGAATTAATTGGTAAACTGCTGGTATGCATATATCACTTATTGTTTTTTTTAAAAAAAAACCAACATAAAATCCATATCTATAAGAACATTAATAGCAAGAAAGTGAAGTGGCATGAAATTCATGTGGTTTTAATTTATTTTCAATCATTTTATATATTATGTATTGATTATGTTAGATGTGGGAAGTCGATTCTATGAATATCAGATAGAAACTTGAGCCATTCAATTATGCAATCAATTGATATGAGAATTATATATTGACGACTTTAGGTACTTTAATGACATAATTTTACTATTTTTTCCTGGAAAATAACATTGCTCGAAAAATTCATACGAGCTTTTGTAAAATTGTTGCCACAATTTTCTACCTTCCTTCAAGCATTGCTATTCTTTATTGTTAATTTAATTTTACATTTCAAAAACAGTTTTAAAAATAATTAATTTTTTATTTTTTTTATTTTAAATTAATTTTTTTGATATTTTCAAATCATTTTAATATACTGATATCAAAAATAATTTTTAAAAAATAAAAATAATATTATTTTAATATATTTTTAAGTGAAAAATATTTTAAAAAAACACCCACTATTTCTAGACACCTTTAATAATCAAAACGCATTGCAAAGTTGTTTTTTTTCCAACCAATATATAAATAAAGCATGACACAAACATCTATTTGCTTAAAATGCACATATAAATTCCGATAATAATAAAATTAAATTGCAAAATATATGCTAAAAAGAGGGAGATATATAGAGTATTGAGAAATGTGGTTGTATTTATGTTTTTTTAAAAAATTGATTTTTTGGATTAAAAATTAATTTTTTTTTTATATTTTTAGATTATTTTAATGTATTATTTTTAAAAATAAAAAATATTATTTTAATATATTTCAACACAAAAAACACTTTAAAAAATAATCATAATTATATTTACAGACAGCCTATTGGAAAAGGGAAGTCTCCGGTCTTCTTCACATTATCTAACCATGCATAATAAGTTTTTTTTTTTAATAACGCAGCGAAAGCCAATAAGAAGAAGAAACACAATGTCGGGCTAATTTTGGCATTGCAGACAGTCCTCCACAAATTAATTAAGCCTATTTTTAACTGTCTCGCCCAAATGTTCCAAAAGGGCATATCTGCCATTACAGAACTCATCATTTTGAAAAATATAAAAATAAAAGGGCTTTCCATTTTCCCGCACAGTGGAAGGTTGAAACCATTTTAATGATTTAACGGTTTTTTTTAAATTTTTTTATTTAAAAATATATTATTATATTATTTTTTATTTTTAATATTAATACATTACAAAATAATAATAAAATATAAAAATTAAATTAAAATAAAAAATATTATTATTTTTAAAACACAAAAATAAAACAGGATAAGCAGACGGTACTCTCTCCGAGCAGAAAGTGACAAGCCAATGACAAAGCCACACACACACAGAGAGAGTTACAGACGACACAGCAAAAACCTCAAATAGCAAAAAGCCACTGCCCACTAGTACTCCTACTCCTACAAGTAAGTACTACAGTGCTCCTTCCATTTTTTACTTCTCCAACGACCAAGGTTGTCTCTCTTCTTCACCTTCCACTTCAACAGTAAAAATTCCGGGAAAAATAATAAAAGAGAGAACAAAAAATAAAACCTCCACTTATTACATGTTGCAAAGGCAAAAATCTTTTACTTATTCTCCAAAAAAACGACACCATTTCTGTATTAGCTTCTTTGCTTTCTTTCTGCTGTGAATAATAACCCATAGAGGGGTGCAAGGAAGAAAAAAAAGAAAGATGTTTCAGCGGTTGGGAACGATTGCTTTTCAAGTTTGGATCGGCAATACGGTGCCGTAAAAGGAGAGATCTCTGGGTGGTGATTTTTTTTTTGGGTTTTGTGGATGAGACAGATCGTTTGGTGTGGAGCTCTGATCTCGAAAGGTTTATTCTTTTCTTGTGTTTGGGGGCTGTCTCATAAATAGACAAGATACAAGGAGGAGGATAACGATGTATCCTTCCTGGATATCGCTGTCCCTTGTGGGTTGTTCTCTATCTCTACATTTCACAAACAACAACCATTAAAAACCCGAAAAAAAAACTTTTTTGTTCTCTTTAGTATTTCAAATCCTGGTAAAGGACGAGAGACTAGCTGGGTTTCGTTTACTTTTATGTTGGCTGTTTGATTTTTAGCAACTGATCTCCCCCATCCGTGCATGTTTCTGTTTGTTGATGCCCTTGGTTTTCTTTTCTTTCTATAAGCTGCAAGAAAGTGTTGCTACTTTGGTGGATTTAGAGCTGCACAAAGTTGGTTCAAGGTATGATAACTTAAGGACAACAAGGTACCTGTGTTAGAAGAAAGAGCAACTTGGGGGGTTTTGTCTGGAATCTTGTCGGGACTTATAAATTTAGGAGCTTGAAGGGAAAAGAACCCTTCTTTGGGTGATTGTTGGGTTGCAAATAAATATTTGGTGGGTATTTGTGAAGTTGAATTTTGAAGATGGCAATGTCCTGCAAGGATGGTAAGAATCCTATTAACATGGACAATGGCAAGTATGTCCGGTACACGCCTGAGCAGGTCGAAGCCCTGGAAAGGCTCTATCATGATTGCCCCAAACCCAGCTCCATTCGCCGCCAGCAGCTCATTAGGGAGTGCCCAATTCTCTCCAACATTGAGCCCAAACAAATCAAAGTTTGGTTCCAAAATAGAAGGTATGGTAGTAAAATATTGGTTTCCCAGCCAAGAAATCTTATTTTCGTTTCTTTAATTGTGTTTTTTATTTGTTTAATATATTAAATTTTCATGCTTTGCTTGTATAAAAGAAAAGAAATGGAAAGGCCTTTTCTCTACTGTACATGGCTTGATGCTCTCTTATAGACTGTGATTTTTGAAATTTTTGGATTTGTAGTCTTTCCATAATCTTATTGTTAAAATCTCCTGCAATGCTTGTTATATTCTTCAGGTGCCGAGAGAAGCAAAGGAAAGAGGCGTCGCGTCTCCAAGCGGTGAATAGGAAGCTGAGTGCAATGAACAAGCTTCTAATGGAGGAGAATGATAGGTTGCAGAAGCAGGTGTCGCAGCTGGTGTATGAGAATGGATACTTTCGCCAACATACCCAGAATGTGAGAATTTATACCTCTTTTTTTTTTCCTGCTCCACATCCTAACATATTTGGTTATTGAAAATTTGCAAGGGAAAAAGAAATTGAAATTTTGGAATTGCTGATAAGATTCAAGAAAATGCATTTCTTATTGCTGTAACCTGTCAGCAATCAAGGGTTGTTATGTAAATGCCTTTCTTTTTGTTTGAAAAAGAATGAGTTATTTGTTTATTATTCAATTTTGTGGAAATGAGCTAAAAGAGGGGCTGGGTTGTTTTCCTACAGACAACGCTTGCTTCCAAAGATACAAGCTGTGAATCAGTGGTGACGAGCGGTCAACACCACCTGACACCTCAGCATCCGCCAAGGGATGCTAGTCCTGCAGGGTAAGTGGGGTTATGGTTGTTGGGTCCTTTTCTGTTATCGTGCTTTGTGACCACTTTTTTGGGTGTGTTACTGTGGAATACTGAATTCATGCTTTGTATTTTTTCCAGGCTTTTGTCCATTGCAGAAGAGACTTTAACAGAGTTTCTGTCAAAGGCCACTGGAACTGCTGTAGAGTGGGTCCAAATGCCTGGAATGAAGGTATCTCTCAGTGCTTTTTTATTTTTTATTCTTATACATTTCATAAATGAAGAACTGTTCTCTCCTATAAAAAAATGCAAATTTTAATTATTTTATTTTATTTTTTTGTTATAATTTCGAATTGAAAGAAGAATATTTATATGGGAAAAGATAGAATTAAGTTGCTTTCCTTATTACAAGAATCTATGATGACGGGCTACTGAATGTTAGAACTTTCTATTGATTTTTTTTCTTTACGAGGGTTTAATTTGAATTTCTTGATCTGATAGTTCATACATTGTTCTTTGTCCTTGTTTAACATTATGCTTGAATTCCACCAATTGCTTTTCACCTAGTTGGTTTTTACTAATCTGTTTCTTCGTTGTGCTTTTGTTTTTTCAAATGTGTAGCCTGGTCCGGATTCCATTGGAATCGTTGCTATTTCTCATGGTTGTACTGGTGTGGGAGCACGAGCCTGCGGCCTGGTGGGTCTTGAACCTACAAGGGTAAGTGCACTTTGTTTGCCATAACATTTTCCTACTCTGAGCTACCAACATTATGTTATATCATGTTCCTTGCAGGTTGCAGAAATCCTCAAGGATCGGCCATCGTGGTTTCGTGATTGCCGAGCTGTGGATGTGCTGAATGTGCTGCCCACTGCTAATGGGGGAACGATTGAGCTGCTTTACATGCAGGTAAGAAAATCATTATGCACTTCTCATTTCTGTTGGAACACTCCAGCTGCAATTATATAATTACTTCTGACTTTAATTGATGATATAGCTCTATGCGCCAACAACATTGGCACCGGGTCGTGACTTCTGGTTGTTGCGTTATACTTCTGTTTTAGAAGATAGAAGCCTTGTGGTATGCTCCCAAACTTTTAGAATTTGTCATTCCTATTTTAGGAAATTCAGTAGACTTGGTATTCTGTGGTCATTGTCATACTCATGCAATATTCAGGTATGTGAGAGATCTCTGAAAAATACTCAAAATGGCCCGAGCATGCCACCAGTGCAGCATTTTGTGAGAGCAGAAATGCTACCAAGTGGGTATTTGGTACGGCCTTGTGAAGGTGGTGGTTCAATCATACACGTAGTTGACCACATGGATTTGGAGGTAGGATGTGCTGATACAATGTTATTTTTTGGATGTACAATCTAAAGATTTTATTTGACCCAGATATAACTTGATTTCTGATTTCTTCAACTAGCCTTGGAGTGTGCCTGAAGTGTTACGCCCGCTTTATGAATCCTCAACTGTACTTGCTCAAAAGACAACCATGGCGGTAGGCAATTTTTCTATTTTTCACGTCATGAACATTTAAAGGATGTCTGAAGCACCAATATGGTATGGGTGATGCATTTGTAACTTCTCATTTTCAATTGTATATCGCTCCCAATCAGGCTCTACGCCAACTGAGGCAAATAGCTCAGGAAGCTTCTCAGTCTAGTGTGACCAACTGGGGCAGACGACCTGCAGCTTTACGAGCGTTGAGCCAGAGGTTGAGCAGGTAGATTCTTCTGTTGTTTGATGGTATCTGATTCAGTCCTTTAATGTTTATCTGCCAGTTGGAATCTAATGTAAACCTGGCAGGGGTTTTAATGAGGCTCTCAATGGATTTAGTGATGAGGGGTGGTCGATGATTGGAAATGACGGCATGGACGATGTTACTATCCTTGTGAACTCATCTCCTGACAAGTTGATGGGTTTAAATCTTTCCTTCTCCAATGGGTTTCCAGCTGTCAGCAGTGCAGTCCTGTGTGCTAAAGCATCAATGCTTTTACAGGCAGGGATACAAAATTGTTTCATTTCCTTAAAACACGTGGAAGCTTGTGTGCTATGTGTTTAGTTGCTGTAGAGCATTTGCTACTTCTTAGAGATATGTTTGTCTTTTCTATAACTTCAACGGTTAGGTTCTTGCAATAGGGAATTGTGTTTTTCATATATTTTTTGGCCTTTCCCCCCTCTTTTCTTAACAATACCAAGAGTATGTCTACTTAAAATTGAAAACAATGAAAGGCTGACAATTTGTTTCTAATGAAATCTTCTTCCCTTCTTTATTCATGTTCCTTATAACTGTCGTTGTTTATCATCTTTTCCTCATGTTGTGCACTTTCCTTTTGCAGAATGTCCCTCCCGCAATCCTTCTCAGGTTCTTGCGGGAGCACAGGTCAGAGTGGGCGGATAACAATATCGATGCCTATGCAGCCGCAGCGGTTAAAGTCGGTCCTTGCAGTTTACAAGGGTCTAGAGTTGGAAATTTTGGCGGTCAAGTTATACTTCCACTTGCTCACACCATTGAGCATGAAGAGGTGAATGATTTGATCTTACTTTTACAGCTGTTGGACAATGCTTTATATCGGAAATTAAGCATGGCTTTTATCTTTAGTATTTTCACATTTGTTTTGCATCTGATAAACTGTGTGTGTTTATTAGTTCCTGGAGGTCATAAAACTAGAAGGGGTTTGCCACTCTCCTGAAGATGCAATAATGCCCAGAGATGTGTTTCTTTTGCAAGTAAGACCTTTCTTTTCATTGCTTTCTGTGTATCTCTCTTGCATCCAAATACATCAACAGCTTGTCCAATTAGGTAAGAGGATAAGTTATTTTTTCTTGTCCCTAGTTGGCAGGTAAGTTTTAAAATAAGGCCATGGAGAGAACGAAATCACTGAGAATTCTCATATACTTTTGAAATGGACCCACAATGCAGTTCTAGTTTGGAATGGACTACAGAATATGAAAGGCAGAAATAGTTGTATAAATCTCACCCATTCACTATTTGTGCTCAGATAGATATTAGTGGAAATCTGCTTTTCCTTCTGTTGAAAGATGACATAATGGTTTCGTAGCAGGAACAAGTTTATCAGGTAGAAGTGTAAAATGAAAATAAATTTTTGCCTTCCTGTTTTCAACCGTTTCTCTTCCAAAATATCTTTTTGAAGAGCTGAATTGCCAGTGAGGTTGGGTTTGTGTGTTATGAGCATCCTTAATTGTTTCTGGTCTGGGATTGCATGGTTTGATTCTTTTCTTTCTTTTATCACTTGATGTCATTTTTCTTTTTGGTTCTCTTTCATATTTTCTCAATTTATACTTTTCTGGCAGCTCTGCTGTGGAATGGACGAGAATGCTGTTGGCACATGTGCTGAACTTATATTTGCTCCCATTGATGCTACTTTTGCTGACGACGCACCTCTTTTGCCTTCTGGTTTTCGCATCATTCCCCTTGATTCTGGGAAGGTTAGTGAATTGTTTCTTAAGAAGTTCATTTCTCCATGCCTATTTATTAACCTCTTTATTAATGCATTGGAAATGATGCAGGAAGCCTCCAGTCCAAATCGAACCTTGGACCTCGCTTCTGCTCTTGAAGTTGGAGCTGGAAACAGAGCATCCAGTGATTTTTCTGCTAATTCTGGCTGCACAAGATCTGTAATGACAATCGCATTTGAATTTGCATTTGAGAGCCACATGCAAGAGCATGTAGCATCAATGGCTCGGCAATATATCCGTAGCATTATATCTTCAGTTCAGAGGGTGGCTTTGGCACTATCTCCTTCTCATCTGGGTTCACAGGGTGGTCTTCGGTCACCACTGGGTACTCCTGAAGCACAGACACTTGCTCGTTGGATCTGCCAGAGCTACCGGTGCGTCATTGTTCCTTTCCATAGATGTTATCCAAATCAGAATTTGTCATTTTTTGACCTGGACGGTGATTCACTGCATGCAGCAAGTCAATTTGTCATTTTTTGACCTGGAGTCGATCTAATGCACATCTTCTCCTTCAAGGAATAAATTTATTTGCTGTCACTGAATTCTCTTTTCTTTTTTTTGCATGATTTTAAAGTGATAATGAATTTGAATATCTTGAGAAAAGTCTTTCTGGATTCCAAGAGGATTTCTCATTTCATTTACAACAGTTGAAAATTTGTGGAGCTAAAAAGAATTGATGTTTTGTTTTGGTCAATAGGACAACTTCAATGATTTTCATGTGGATTTTGAAGCTTTTGTATAATCTATTAAGGCGAGTACATTCTCATGAAAATGTATTTCAAACTTGGACAGTAGAAAAGTTTCATTGACTGAACACATTATCACTTTGTCGTCACAACTTTGCAGGAACTATTTGGGTGTGGAGCTACTGAAATCCAGCAGTGAAGGAAGTGAATCTATTCTGAAAACCTTGTGGCATCATTCAGATGCGATCATGTGCTGCTCATTGAAGGTGGGCACGACAACATGATATCCTGCTTTCCTTTTACCACTAATGATATGAGTACTTGAATTATTAATCTTGAGAACGTACACAAACACGGTATTAAATTGAACAAAGCTATATCTGCTTATGAATGCTCCCAGTACCTTATAAAAGGAGGTGATCTGAAGCAATTGGATAAACATGGTGTTTTTAACATACAGCAGATAGATGTCTGAATAAAGTGAAGTTATTGGAGTCTTTTCTAAATGATTTGTTCTGGATATATCTTGCTGTCATATTTATAAAATGCTGGAAAATGCTTTGAACCAACAGAATATTATAATCATTGCCCTAATCCAACAGTCAGTTTTTCATGCGCATAATGCAAGCCAAATAAATATTGTTAGGTCCTTTGTTTAACATGCGGTGCTATTTTGCATTCAGATCTGAATAAAAATGTGATTATTATTCTGAAGTATTACCACAGTTCTATAGCTACCTTTTGCATTCACGGCAATTTGGTCTAAAACTTGGGTGATTTTTGCAGGCGCTGCCAGTCTTCACTTTTGCAAACCAAGCAGGACTTGACATGCTTGAGACAACCTTAGTCGCACTGCAAGACATAACTTTGGAAAAGATATTTGATGATCATGGAAGGAAAACTCTCTGCTCAGAATTCCCACAGATTATGCAACAGGTTTACACTTCTCTCCTAAATCTGATTGCAGGAAAAATAGTTTCAGGTTATGTTGAGAAATCTATATTTATGAAATGCCACCACAAAGGGACAAAATAGCTACAATGCTTAGGAACAAGCCTTAGCTTTTATCCTTTTTCCCCCCCTCTTATTTATCACAAGTAAAAAACAAGAATCAGTGCCTATTTGGTGTTGTTGTGCTGTTACTTGCTTTGGTTCTTAAACTAGTGTTGTTGTGCTTTTACTTGCTTCCTATTTAGTGTTTAATTAAGGGCCTCTTAGCCCTTGTCCCCTCCCCCCCTTTTGGTTTCCCCTTTTTTTCCCTGTAAATGTTGAAATTTTTGGCCATGCCGACCTGAGGTTTTGGCCTGACTTAACGCTTACTGGCCAATTTGGGTTGACCTCTCTAAATACACATTTTTAGGGCTCATATATATATAGCAATCTTTATTCAAATATAAGTTTATCCTACACAGACCTAACACATTTAGGCAAATGCACAATAATTAAAGTATCAATTTAATAAACATTGAACCATAATAAATGTGAAAAGTTATTCTGTCATAGAAGTATGTGCAGTAGTCTGAAAAATATAGTATTGCAGGAATGTGTGTGTGAATAGACTAGTTATCCTCCAGAAGTAAACCATCAGCCGTAACTGGGATATTAAAAATAAAAACTGTATTTCTTACTATAGTTCTTACAAAGTAAATGATGGAAAAATGTGAGTTACAAACTGTGATAATAGCCTGGTTTGACCGATTCTATATGCATGATCACCTTATTTGTATTTATATTTCTCTTGCTAGGGTTTTACTTGTCTACAAGGTGGTATCTGTTTGTCAAGCATGGGCAGACCAGTCTCCTATGAGAGAGCGGTGTCCTGGAAAGTATTGAATGAAGAAGAAAATGCGCATTGCATCTGCTTTATGTTTATAAACTGGTCTTTTGTTTGAGACTTGAACCATAATCTATTGGAGTGGCAAGTTAAGAGAGAGAACTCTTGATCGTCTTATTTTGCTGGCTTGTTCTTTTATCTATGACAGGTAAAACCGTGGAGTACTTAGTTCATTTGCTGTATTCTAAACTTCATTTGTGTGTGGGGTTCAATATCCTAGAGATGATGGATGTATTAATGAGACGAAATAGTTGCTGGGGATCAGTTTGTTTGTGGCTGGTTTGGTCTTAACCTGGTCCGGTGCTAATTATCTGCAACTGAAACCTGTCCAAGCAGATGTAGTCTGTCAAAGTCCGGTTTGTCTTGTGTTGCATGCATGGATTGTTCTGTTGTAATAATTTATTTCCAGGGTACGTTATGAAGAGCAAAAGCAGGTTCTTTCTGCATCAGAGAATCATTGGTGAACTATTGAACCTTTGAAAAAGCATAGGCTTATGAAAAGGGTTTTATCCTTGGTTGGGATGTTTATTGGTTAGTAGGAAGTTAGCAGTTCCATTCTTAGATATATTTTCAGTGACGCATTGGGAGGTCATGCCATTAGCATCAGGTTAATTTGGTTTGCATAGGGATGAAATGCTAGAAGGGACGGGAAAGGGTGTAAATACTGATTATAGCACTCTTGTTTTGGTTTGTTAAAAGTTTTTCATCCAGGATCATTCGTTGGCGTAGGAGGCATATGTAGATTGGCCATTAGTCATTTTCTGACGGTTTTAATGATTTTGATAGTTGAGTTGAAGTTGGTTTTATTGATTTTGATAGTTGAGTTGAAGTCAAGTTTCATACAAAAAAAAACAAGTTTCAAGGTGGGTGATACGATGCATTCATTAGCCGGTGGCTGGATTATTTCCAGAAGTACAGTGAATCATGAACTCCTTGTGTGTCGATAAATTTACCGCTGAGGTTATTGGCTTTAATAATGCTAAATGTCTCCTCAAAATTAACTCAGTTCTGAGTCAATTCAGACGAAAACTTTCTTATGGCCGAGTGCTCGTTGTAGCAACGGAAGGGGTGCTGAGTTCCTAACTCTATTTTTTAGTTGCATGTGTGCCACCTCTGATTGCATTACTAGTTCATGCAGCATGGAAGAAAAATTGTGATATCAAATAATCGCCCAGCCTTGTTCGCATGCGCTAAAGGAGATTGACAGTAGATAATTAACTAACCGACTCAACAGCAGAAACTGCTATTTATCATGTGCAATGTTCATGGTTTTCTTAGTTTCTTGACTGAAGAACAGGGCAAATACATAGATATAAAGTAACACAGTTTATACAACTCGTAACATTTAGTACATGAAACTGGGTTTTACATCTTGCTGTTAGATATAAATGGTGGCAGTCCTCAGCAAGATCTAAATCTAAGTAAGTTCAATTGTTTCATACAGATGGCAAATTATGTTACCCTTGTAATTGGCCATAGTTTGGCATCTATAGCCAAATGCTAGTCAAGGATTCATGTCATGGGGGTGGCTAACATAAGTGGCAGGAAGAAGAATGGAGGAGGGGATTTGGAACAATACTAAAACAGCCCTGATAAGAAGTTTTGATGGAAGTAATAAAATAGCCATAATAAAGGGTATAAGAGGTAGGAGAATCTGATCATCCGGCCACCTAGAGAAACCCTAGAGGGTAGATTAATAGAAGGTGGATAAAAACTGCCCAAGGGAAGAAAAATACTCCTTGGTTCAGAAGGATAAACAGGTTTGGATCAACCGTTGTAAGATAACACGAAAGGTTGGTCAACAGCATAAACTGGTAAAAATATGGAACAACTGAAACCTGAAGTGGAGGCAGGAATTGTCATTCCAGATAAAGAGTACTAGTGGGGTTTTGAAAAGGCTTAAAGAGGAAGGAGAGGAGGAAAAAACAAAATCCTAAAGAGTTCAAGAGCTAGTTAGAAAAGATGGGCGTTGATCATTTTTTCAAATTTAGATAATTCACGTCTCTTGTAATTGCTGCGATGCAGCTTGAGCTCCTTGCAATCCCGCCCATCTTTTGAGCACCTTTAGGACTGATGGATTTGGCCCTTGTCGCGCTTTTCTTCAAGATCGCCCTCATGGCCTCAGCTTGAGACAAAACTGGATAAGCCCTACCAAACTTGTTAAACCTCGCACAGGCACTCATATGTGCATTCAAAGCCTCCTCTTTGTGGCCTCCATTTTTCTCCATCTCTTCTTTCACTGCCTCAGTACACAACCCGCATATCCACTTCCCGAGGAACTTGTTCCGAACACGATCAATATACTCAGGGGTGCACTCTTCACTCATGCCACAACACTCGCATTTGGCATCTTCAACCTCGGATATTGGTGGGAGATTGATATCGATTGCTTCTTTGCTTAGTTCAAAAGAGATATCGGATTTTGTTCGATGAAGATTGTCATTTGAGAGTCTTGGTGGCTTGGAGAAGGCGTTTGTCTTAGCGTAAGCTCTAGCAATAGACTCCCCATGTGGTGCCATATTGATCCACAATGCTATAAATTTGACTCTTATATATAAGAAAAACAACAAAACCTAAACGAGGAGATGAGAAGTTGGTTCGGAGCTTTATAGAAAACAACTGAACACAAGGCACTTCAAATAGGGTTAGAGAGATTGGAAGTGAAGAAACCTATCTAGGTGTAGAACAATAACTTGGAAGATTATGATCTCAAAGGTGGTATATAGAGGGTAAGGACAGGCACCATATTTATGATGTTCACTTTTCTTCTTGGGAAACTCAGCAGTGAGTTTATGTGGATCTTGGTGACTCACACGTCAATGATCAAAGCTATAGTCATGATCACATGCTGGACTTTTCAAGAAAGTTTTGAAAAAAAAAAAAAGATGGTTCATGGCTATCATTTCAAGCAAAATGAAGATATTTTGTATTTCCAACTGTTTTTTCCTTTATTTTTTTGATAGATAATAAGGTATGAGGGGTGTGGGTGTTCCTCTACCATTGCTTTCTACAACTGGCTTAAGTAGTCGTTGGTGTCAACTTGAGGTTTTGCATGCAAATTCATGGCACTTCGTAATAGTACCTTCAAGGTTGAGGGTTCGTCGTTGAACCACAAAAAATATCAGATTACACTCCATTTCTTAGTTTGTTCTGTAATTAGCTAGCTAGCCACACAACTACACATAGAAGTTAATCTGCTTTTGGTCGAATCACTTACTGGCAATGAAGCTTGTTTTGTTTGAAATGCAGCACTGAGATTTTTGTTTTTCTCTTCATATATATATATATATATATATATATATATGTACGTATGTAACCCGCTAGACCATATATGTACGTATGTAACCCACTCGTAAAATACTTGAATTAAAATATGGGGATATCTTGAGTTTAATTCCCACTCTTAGATAGCTAATTCTTTCTTGCACCGACTGGATATGGAGTCTCTCTTGAAAGAAACAAGATGGGGTTCTCATCAATCAAAAAACTGATGCAAAGTGGCGCAATCTGTCACTAATTATGGAGAAGACTCAGAAGAATACAAAGATACCCCACTACTTTTACACTATTTAATTTATAACCTCATTTCCCATTACAGAATATAAATATTATGTTCGAATTTGAGATTTCTTATAGTGAACTTGCAAACTAAAAGAATTAGACGTGAAAATACTAAATGAATTCGTGTAACGAGAAGAGAGGAACCCTGTGGAAGTTCCCATTCAACCATTATTTTTCCCTTCGAAAGTAGGAGCTCAAATGAATGCTCACATGTGGCTATGTTACAGCCATACACTTATGACTTAGCAATCTCCATTGATATGCAGAGAAGGGAGTCCTGCATTACATACACAGCAGCTGCAGATCTCACAACCAAACAATGACTTCACGAGCACCTAAACTGATGACTCTTTTGAGAGAGCGAGAGGTGGTTGAAGTTAGGTATGACAAAACGTTAGTGGCGATTAATAAAGTATTTACAGATTCACAGTTGAAAGAGAGAAAATGAGGCCTTTAAATGTGTGGGTTTTTTATATTTCTGGGCCGCTACTTTATAGTTTTAGCTTTTACATGGTGACGGACAGTTATAAGTTGATGGATATGCATGGCGATGGCACCTCCTAGCTTGATTCTCTGTATGGATCTACTGTGAATCATGTGACTGTGTGTAAATATCTTGCCTTTTTAGAAAGGGAGAGATGCAGAATCAATCTAAAAAAATAAAAGAGAATGAGAAAGGGACGGGGCAGTTTATGGTCTTAAATGATCTGTCCCTTTCGAACATGAGCATACGAAATTTGTATTGAATGAATTCTATTATAATTTTTTTTTTTGTATATTCAATCTCTCAAGATAGATAAAATCTAATTCCATTCTTATACAAATGCAATGAGTTTACATTATAATTTTAATTCTAATTGTGACTTTAGTTTCATACAATGAACCAAGTATTATATAATGTTTGGCTATGATACCTCATGTATGCTAGAAAAAATGGTTTATAACATGGTTATTAGATATATTTAAGATCAATTTAATTATTGGTTTAACACACTTTCAATATAAATACTTTGATATGAAATATTAATATGTTTAAAACCAATTTTGGATGATTTCAAAAAATATTTGATTAATATTATTTTTATCCAAAGACCTCATTTTTATATTTAAATATTACAATATTTTTTGTAGCTTATACAGTGAGAAGTTGAAAAGTTAAAATTAAACATTTAGGTTATAAAATTTTTAGAAGGAAGGGGACCTAGGCTAGACAGATCATTTAAACCATGTGCGTGTGCTCGCTCGACCTATGCCTAAGTCCAGACTTAAGTTTATAGTAAAATAATTTTTTTGTACAAAAGGATTATTTTTTGTCGGACCATTAACAATTATGTCTATTTGATTAGTTGCTCATGTTTAATCCATTAATAGTTTTAAGTCCTAAATGTATGTTATAAAGCCTTAAACATTTTTTTAAAAATATCTTTAACATTTTTATTTAACAGAAATGCTAGGATTAATTCTAGCAACCCAGTTCCCGTATAAAAAGGGGTTGTCTAGAAAACCAAGTATAAAACAAGTAATTATGTTTTCCCTTTAGTGTTTTTTTTCTTGTATCTTTTTACTATATAATCAAGTCATTTTAGTCCTTTTCATTTTAGTTTAAAGCTTTAGGATCTCAAATAACAGAAAAAATATCGAGTTAATTTTTCTTGGTTCATGTACTTTTAAAGGTATTGTAGCCTTTTAAAATAAAGTTATTAGAATCTTGTAAGACTATCTTGTAAGACTATTTGTAGAAAGACTGCTTGTTCCAAATGACAAATACTTAAATCCTTGACAACAATGTTTTATACTTCTCCATTCAAACTTGTTTAACAAATAAATATTTGCTTTCTTGTATGTTTAAAATATTACAATATATTTTAATACTTTATGCCATCAATTTTAATATATTAATATTGTATGTGTTTATGAGCATGTTAGTAACTTGAATTAATTTAGTTACAAGTTTAAGTTTTACTTTAGGTTGTTAATTTGCATGCTACATAATTTAAAATTTTGAATTGAACTAAAATTATATGAAATATATATTTTTGAACATATTAAATTTAGGACATTTGATGGATTATTATTATCCCCATCTTATTACTTTGAGAAACTTCTTAATAAGTTTTCTAAAGTTAATAATAGCTCTGTCAAAATACTAATGATTATAAATATGCATCTGTCCAATAATAAATGTGAAAAGATACACCAATTATGATATTTTTGAAAACTTAGAAACTTGATGTGTTATTAGCGCACAAGATTAGATATTGTATACTCAATCATCAAGTTGAGTAGATTTATCAATAATCTAAGTATGCATCATTGAAAAGAAATAAATAGGGTACTAAAATATATGAAGAGCAACTTAGAATATAAGTTATAATACATTGGATGCCTAACGATACTAGAAGGTTATAGTGATGCGAAATAGATAATTGATATTAAAGATTTAACATCAACTACTGGATATATGAAGAAATAACTATGTTTTATACGTGTTCTAAGCAAACATACATCATAAAATCCATGATGGAATCAAAGTTATAGCTCATAAAGGTAGAGAGGAAGTCTGGTGGCTTCAAAAAAAAAAAAGATATTTTTTGTTAGCCAAAAATAGTGGAAACAATTTGTGTCCCTTAATATGATAATCAGTCAATAATTGAAAAGGTACAAAGTAACATGAATAATGTTAAGTCTAGACATTTACATCATATATATATATAATATTAAACACTCACTTTAGACTGAAATTATTTCCATTGATAATGTTAAGTCAAAGGAAAATATTGTGTGTTTGCTTATTAAAAGCTTAATGAGAGAGCTTGCGTAAAATTGGTTTAAAATCTTTAAAGATGAAATAGTGTCATTATAGTAACCCTACCTAATTGACTACAGATATCAATATCTAGGTTAAAAAGAAAAACTAAGTCATTTGTCATTCTTAGTAGCACTAAAAAATAATAATTTACTATCTATTTCTATGATGAAAAGGGTGTTAGTTGCAGTTGGATATGGGTAAGTTGTTTTTTTTAATGATTTTCGTATCTTGGTTTACTAAGTAGAATATAAAATAATATTTTCTAATGAAAGTTTACTTATATAAGTGAGAAATGCAATCATTTATTTGATAATTTTGAAAAAGATAGAATTCTATAAAACACATGAAAAGAAGTTGTTCAAGGCATACAACAAATTTATATGGGGGATTTTTAGTAAAATTGGTTTAAACAAAATAGTTAAATAGTTCAAGATATCATATTTTCTAATTAATTGAGTAAATCTGATAGTACTTTAATAATAAATGTTCAAAGTCAAAAGCTATCTATCATTATGTAATGATCTATCAATTTATTTGCTATATACGAAGACTTGAATACGAACCTTCAATCTTTGTATATTGGTCATAAGATTTTCATTTATGTGAGGGATTGCTAAAAAAGAGTTGGTTTAAAATATGATTATCGAGCACATTTAAGATCAACTTAATCTTAGAATTCATTCATAATTTGGGTTAAGAATGTTGGAAATTTCTCTCCAACATAAGTACTTTACATTAAAAGATTAACATGTTTAAAACTAATTATGTGTAAATAAAAAATTAATCTAAAAAAATTCTTAATTGCATTCCATTACAAGCTCAAAAATCTCATTCGTGCATTTAAAGCCTATAAGATTTTCTTATAGCTTATTCAATGAAAAGTTGAATATTTAAAATTAGGCATAGAGAGCACTAAAGTTTTTAGAGGAGATAAACCCTAAACTAAGTGGGATTTGGGCTTAAGCTATTCTCGTGCGCTCGTTCAGGTCGGGCTTAGGTATATTTTTAATTATATGATTATTTTTTTCCAACCCATTAATAATACATGTGATTCAATAAATATTTCTAATTAGTCGCTTATTTTTAATAACCAGACAATTTAAGTCCTAAATGTTTACTTTAAAGCCTTTAAAATGTCTTAAACATTTTCCATTTAATAAAAAGGATAGAATTATTTCTCTTAAATCAAAATCAATTTTGGCAGCCTTGTTTCCTATATAACAGGGGTTTGAGGGTTTTCTAGAAAAATAAGTATTAAACAAGCATTTTGCTTTTTCTTAAGTTTTGTGGCATATTTTTCATCCTAGTTGCTTCCTATATCTAAAGGTTTAGGTTAAAAAAAGGTTAGTTTTTCTTGGTTTATAAACTTTTATAGATAATACAACCTTTTAAAGTGAAGTTATTATCAAAGAATCTATTAGAGATGTCTATTAGACCAATTACGAGATCAAAAATAAAAAAAATATTAAATAGAATTTTAATGGATTTAATTCAGGATATTCAAGCAAGACAAGTTTCAAGACTTCAAGATAAATATGGTTTAATTAGTGTTATCCATGCAAAGGAAAGAGATCTTTATTGGGCTTGAATATTTAGCAAAATTAAAAACATAAGAAGAGGCAACAACATTATTTCTTATGATCTGTGGATTCAATACAAAGCAAGGATATAAGTGGCAGTTTCAGATTTCCTATTTTGCAAGGAAACAAAGGCAACAACTTTTTCTTATTTTCAAGGTTACTAAAGTCGGCAGTGTTGGGGAATTCGACTGATAATGTATTGATAGTTGCCTATTGGAGGCTAAGCACACTAACACAATAATTAACGTGATTCGGCAAACCGCCTACATCCACGGGAGAAGCCATTCTTATTTAGGGAGATAACAATATTTTACAACAATAGAGGAGGAGGAATCATTAACTCTACTTTATTCCCATCACTCATTTTCTCTCTTAGCAATGCTGCAATGACAACCACTGCTTGCTGCCCTTGGCAGTTCACTCTCTCCTATATTCCTCGCATCTTTGGCTCTATATCCTCTCTCATTTTGCTCTCAAATAATGCCTCTATTTATATGCATGAATGGTAAGGCAACTTGGCCATAATTTATGGCAGAAATGGTGGCAACACATGGGTTACACCATTTTTGTCAAATACTTGGTGCAACTTTCATTGTAGCCTTTTGATAATGGCAACCCTACTTCTTAGGGTAGGCTGCACATGTTGTTGTCCATTAATGGCAATATCTCCATCGACCACCATGATGACCTTCAGATGCCTTCTAATTGGGCAATCTCTCTTTAGTAATTCACCACCACCACTTTCGGTTTAAATCTCAATAATCAGATCGTATCATTGCATCTAGAGCGATCAAATTAGCTAGAAAAAAGTCTAAAATAATCCAAATCGCATTTCAGACGGCTAAGATTTGATCAAAACAATTCTGGTCTCATCAATGACCCAAATTCAATCTCAAATCCAGTTGCACGTAGGATCAGATACATTGGATCCTATACCTCGGCTCGTGGCTCGGCTCCAACTTGTGGTTGATAATGTGGCAGGTGGGTCCCAATATGATGACGTGTCAGCTGACTAGGCGCTGACATGGCATGCCAATTGTGCATGCTGATGCCATGCTTACGTCATAATGATGTTATCCTCACCCGGGTCAGTAACGTGGGTTGGGTCGTCTAGTATTCAGGTCGGGTCAGCCCATCTGGGTAAAGAAGACACGTGGCACGCGTGGGCAAATACCTCGTCAGTGCGTGCAACCATGTCCCATGTTAGAATTTTGCATCGTTTTCACTAGTGTGTTCTTTTCTTCCTCCTCTACATGGTGGTATGGTCAAAATACAATTTTGATAATTTTTATTTTTGAGCAAAAATCAACACCACTTTAAACTAAATGCTCTGATATCAATTGTTTAGGAATTTGACCCGTGATGTATTGATAGTTGCACATTAGAGGCTAAACACATTGACACAATATTTTAACATGGTTTGGCAAACCGTCTACATCCACGATAGAAGCCATTCTTATATAGGGAGAGAACAAGATTTTACAACAATGAAGGAGAAGGAATCATTCACTCTACTCTACTCCCATCACTCATCTTCTCTCTTAGCAATGCTGGAATGGCAGCCATTGCTTGCTGTCCTTGGCAACTCATTCTCTCCTATATTCCTCACATCTTTGACTATACATCCTGTCTCATTTTGCTCTCAAATAATGTCTCTATTTACAGGCATGAATAGTAAGGCAACTTGACCATAATTTATGGCAGAAATGGTGGCAGCACATGGGTTGCATCATTTTTGTCAAATGGTTGGTGCAACTTTCATTATAGCCTTTTGACAATGTCAACCCTACTTCTTAGGGCAGACTGCACATGTTGTTGCCTATTAATGACAATATCCCAACATGCAGCATGAAAGGAAACAAAGGCAATAACTTTTCCTTATCTTTCAAGTTAATAACATCGGCAGCTCAGGAATTAATCTGTAGTTTTTTTTTTTTCCTTATTATCAAGGATACAAGTCAATAGCATAACCACCACAAAACTGACAATTTAATTATCTCTAATATAAGGAATTCAACCACTATGTTATTTACAAGAAAATTTTTGGCAGCTTGTTTATTATTTCTTATTTGAGTTTTTGTTATTTATTTTACAAACTTTGAGTTATTTTTAATTGGATATTAATATTAGGTCATTAGTCTATTATGGTTTAATTATTTTGTGAATTATAAATACCCTTTTAAAATAAAATATACAAAAAACTTGGTTATTGAAATCAGAATAATTAATATTTTTTTATTGCAAGGTTGCTCATACTTTTAGTTATTCATCGAACTCCTTAAGACTTGTTAAAGATTAACTATCTTTGTAGTGTTTCTCCTTATACTTGCATTTCATGATTCTTTAATATTTTCTTGGTTTAGGTAATTAGTGGATTGAGTTTTCTATCAATATAATATTAGCTTTTTAGGTTGTTTCCTATATATCTTGTTTATGGATTCAAGAGTTCTTACTTTTCAGGTTTTCATCAATTGATATTAGAGTGAGACTCTAAAATTAGATTTTATATATCTATTTTTAAATTTTCACTTTAGTCGTTTGTTATTTTTAGATATTGAATTGTGACGACTAATATAAAAAACATAAGGTTTTTTTATATTAAATTTGCCTAAATCAATATATTACAAGAAAAGAAAATTTAAAATCACAAGTTTTTGCTATTGCCACAAAATTAAAACTTATAATTCTTGAATTTAATACATAAGAAAATTTCAAAATAGATTCTACTGAATTGGTTGTTTTTATTGGAGGGTGTTGTTTGTTGAAATCTTGATTTTGAATTTTATATTAGTTTTTGTTTCAATTCAAGTCGAAATAGTGTGTAATTGTTTGTATGTAATTAAATTTAAATTGTACAAGTTTACATTAATTTTTTGGTTTTATAGAGTTAATTCTTGAATTTCAATGTTGTTATTGTTTTCATATTTATTTTCATTGTCTTTTTAGTGTCGTATTTATTTTCAATAATTTTTGACTTGTATTTTTTAAACCACAATTATAAAAATTATCATAACATCAATCTCACATGAAGAAGTTGTACTGTTTTTTTTTTTCATTACAAGCTTCGAGACTCTGTCGGGGCTCTTTAAGAGTGGTCTTTGACATTTTATAAAAGAAGATGTTGAACCCTAAGATGTTTTTGCCATAACTCTAGATGAACAGGTCTGCTGGGTGGATTAAAGCAATTCATATACAGAACAGTAGATTTTTGTTATGTGTTATAATACACAACAGTAGATTCCTAGGTAACTAGGTCTCATGTAAAATTTCCATCAACTTTGAATTCTTCATTAAAATCCACAATTTTCAATTTTTACCAATTTAGAATGTCAATCCAATATGTTTTAGAGATATAATGAACTTGGCTAAGACTCAACACGAAGAAAATGTTGTTTAGTAATGTTGTATATAATATATTTTTTAATAAAAAATATATTAAAATAATATTTTTTTCTCAATTATTTTTTATTTTATTTTAATATAAATACATCAAAATTATCATAAATATCTAAAAAAATCAAATTCAACAAAAATTAATTAAAAAAAATATATTAACTAGCATCACCAAACACACCAAAAAAAGATGCCGTTAAATCTTCTTGCTAAAACCATGCCTTGTAATAAATGTGGGGGAGTTCGTAAACAATAATTAGGGGAGTGTTTAGAAGGATGATTGTAGTTGTTTTTTGAAGTGTTTTTTATTTAAAAAAGTATTAAAATAATATTTTTTATTTTTAAAAAATTATTTTTAATATCAGCATATCAAAATAATCTGAAAACATCAAAAAAATATTAATTTGAAATATAAAAAAAAAAATTCAAGTTTTTTTTAAAATATTTTTGAAACACAAAAATAAAAATACCCATCCAAAAACAATCCATTTTACCTTTTTTCTAGCTCATAACTGTACTCTACTTTTATAATCTTATTATTGATATACTTTCTATTTTCATACATTGTCCAACAGGGGAAAAAAAAAAGTCTTTGCAAATAATAGGATAAACCATTCATGATATTCAGATTTGAGATAATTTCTTTTCCTTTTTTTGGGTGGATGAGAGACATAATAACTGAGAGGAGCCTTTGAGATAAAGAGAAAAAAAGAAGAAAAAAGAGTGAATTGCGTCCCTCATCACCCCTTTTTCA
>CM031969.1:16278572-16319559 GCA_018804465.1 Populus tomentosa | reverse complement strand
ATGTTTGAAGAATAAAATAAAAAATAAAATATTAAATTAAAAAGTAAAAAAAAAACTTCAGTGAAATCATGTCAACTTATTAAATCCACGATCCGGGTTGTGTATCTCACTGGATTTACCAACTTTTTGTTTCTTAAATTACTTTTTTATTTAATTATACTACAACAAGGAGTGTGAGATCTTTTTTTGTACCAAATAAAAAAATTAAAAAAAGAACAAACAAATAACCACATGGGACTAAAAAAACAAAAAATAAATGAACTATTTTAAGTGAAATAAAAAAATATATTTTTTAAATAAAAAAAAAGAAGAGACATTCAAATAACAAATAACAAAGGATTTTTATATATATAAAAATCAGAAATTTGAGAGGCTAGAAATGCATTAAGTCAAAAATAATTAAAAAAATTAACAATCAGGCTAGACATGTGGACCTAACATACAGCTAGGTCTCCTTTTTGTTTTGTTTTATTTTTTTCTTCTAATATCATATTGTCTAACCTCTATTTTGTTTTAAAAAAAGATGCAAATGACCTGTTATCAGCATCCCTAGATTCTGATGACCGGAGGGTTGGTATAAAATTGAGGTCCTAGTCACTACAAAATCATAGCAAATATATCGATGCTTTAAAATTTATTTTTCAATATATTTTTCACCCAAAACACCTAACAAACACCCTATAAGCCTTGATAAAGCCATTTACGATCTCAAATAACAAAAAAAAAAAAGTTCAAAAGGCCAAATTAACCTTGAATTTCAAACTTTTTTCAAGTTCAGAGCTACCATCCCAAGCTATGGAAGGTGAAAAAAAAAAAGCACTTTAGATGAACTATTCTCATGTAATGGAACCAATTAATATCAAAATCAGTTTTTCTCATAGCTAAAATTGGTATTAACTAACATTTTCTTTATCTACTTTCATAATTTAATGACTTTTCTCTCATTTTTTAATCTAATGACTTTCATAATCTAATGACTTTTCTCTCATTTTTCTGTCTACTTTCATACTTTTATGAACTAAAACAAATAAAAAAAAATGAATTTTTGAATAAAGTTAGATTTTCATAAACTAAAAAGACTGTAAATTATATTTTGAAAAGTATAAGACTAAAATGAACTTTTTGTGTGAATTTTGCAACCTCCTTTTATTCATCTTTCTTTTTTTAACAACAATTTAGAAACAATTGGCCATTAAGGCCTCAAAATAACTCAATCAAAGAAACAAAAAAGTTTAAAAATCAAAATGAAAAAAAATTCACTACTCAATTCCGCTGCAAGGGAGCACACTGAATTTAGCTAAGTTAGTTAGAATGACATGAGGTTTAAAAATACAGAAAATGAAAGAAAATTTTCTAACAATCTTCCGAACCATTCAAAAGCCACTCTTGCATTTGCCGCTACAAGGAAGTGTGAATCAAGAGAGGAAAAGTGCATTTGTAACGATTATGGGCGGGGGAATAACTTTAAATTAAGATGTAATTTAAGGCGCTTCTCCCATGTTTTTTTTGGTTTTAAAGGTGCGGACATGTTTTTCACGAACATTTTCTTAATTAAACGATTGAATACTACAACAAAAGTTACCAACTGCATACGTATTTTCGCAAACTTTTCATCATCTTCACCTTCTGCAAAACTTGCTGTTTTATGCCCACTGACACCTATTTGCTTTAAAATTGGCAATATTCTTTATTCACTACACACACTCATATATATATATATATATATATATATCGACTAAATTGACAAAACAGATAGTTGCTTTTGAGATTGTGGGGCGCAAGCAATTTCAACAATGTTTAGGCTCAAATAATTGATAAAAAAAAAAAAAAAAGGAATGGGCACGAGATATTCACTACACACACTCATGATTTTTAGCTGAAATGTCCCACTCGTATACTTCTGCTTCTACGAGGTATTACATTAATATTGCTGCTGTTTTCAAGACATGACGAGAAGCAAAGACCAAGTTTACGGTTGTTGGTATATGAAAAACACTGTCAAATTAAGGGCTTAATCTCAACTGTTAATTTGTTAGATAACATGTCAGAATCATGAACCGTAACCCTAGGTGGATTTGGGTTGTTTTACTTTAGGGAGACATTATGAGGCAATTAACGTTTGAAAATGACATTTTCTTTTGTCGTCAGTGTAGTTCTCACCATGCTTGCTTGCTTTCTTTCTTTTCCTTTAAAGCGCTGTCGACCCAATGTGTCTCTTCTTTTTTTGTTTCCTTACTATATTGGTTCACAGTTGTTTGACTTTTAGCATGCCACTTAATCCTTACCTTTCATTTATTAATATGTTAGTGGCTTTTTTTAATATATATATATCAAGCACAACTTGATCTCCGTCTTCTTCTCTATATCCTATATGTATTTATCTCTTTTTTATATATATAAAAAAAATAGTAACCAAACAATACTTAAATATTACTCCTCTTTTGTTTTTAACACTTGCGGAACCATATACATAATTATATTACCTAAAAAATCTTTATAAAGAAAATAAATGTAACATTTGAGTAGTTGGTTTTCTAATGTTGGTCTATATGAGCACAAGCCTTTCCATTAAAAAAAAGAAGTTAGTACGCATGCAGAAGTGACATGTCAAGAGAAGCTTTTTTATTTATTTATTTATTTTTCATTTTATATTGGGTTGAATGGAAGGGTTAATGAAGACACTACTTTTCCATCACTAAATCTTATCCCACCATTTTTAGAATTTGAGATTATGATATAAAATTGAGAAATTTTATGGTGCTAAGAAAATAAAATAACTAGTGATATTTTATTAGTTATTGCCTAGATCAACTTAAAAAAAAACAGAGAGAAAATAATTACAATTAGATGAGAGAAATTCATATCACTTTTGTTAGGTCATAAATTGTATTCTCTGTTTTACTTATAATTATTTTTTAAAAGTAAATTTAAAAAGTAACTAATAAGATATCACTATTACTTTAAAACACCAAAAAAATTTCCAATAAATCCTCAAGTTTCAGTAGTTGGGTTATTTTTTTGGTGACAAATGGGTTACCTTTGAAATTGCTTCCTAGACAAAATCACCTTCTACATTATCTATGATATTGTTGTTATCCACTTTCAGCCGTATAAAATAATTAAGAAAAGAAAAAAGAAAGAAACTGAAAGAAAAAATCCAAAATACAAGAGGTTATACATGAAGAAAGTCTAAAAAATTGCTCAAGTTGTTGGTGAAGGATCAAAATAACAAGTGAAAAAGTTAGAGGACCAAAATATATAAGATTGACAAAATTAACAATTCAATTCTGATAAATAAAAAGCCCAATTGATGATAATAATTTTATTTAGGGGTAAAAAAATACAAATTTTGATAGGTAAGTACACAATGAGAATTTTGAAAGACTTATTTAATTTTATTGAGAATTTAGTTGCAAGAATTTGATTTTTGAAGTCAATTTAGACTTTAATTGGAAGAAATTAAAGTATGAGGGTCAAATTGCAATCTTAAAAAGTTAATTTGATCAAATCAGGGGTTTAACTGCATAAATATTGAAGTTTGATGAGTAATTAGGGATTTGATTGAAGTAATAAAAAACTAAGGACCAAAATAAAAAAGACACATAAATGCAAGTGTCAAAATTGATTAAATAATGGGCCAAATTAAAGAAATTGAAAGTTTATTAATCAATTGAGAGTTAAAATGCACAATTTCATAACCAATGACTAAAATCAAACAGACAGTCGACTTTGGGGCTGGTAATTGAGTTAGATGGGGTGAAATTGCATGAAATTAAGAGTTTAGGTGGCAATTACAGGTGTAATTAAAATCAATTGGAAGAAAAGGGATTGATGCATAATTTCGATGATTTGATTTTTTTTTAGTTATTATAATTCAACTATATTTAGTATTGGTAACGTGGTTTGTGAGGATAAAAAATAATTTGTTTAGAGGTCAAAAAGACCATTTCAGGGGTTTAACATTATGATAAATCTTTCTAGGTTTTTGGGCAGCATTCTTCATGTTCTTGAGAAGAATATTGCCATAACTCTATGATTTGGATCAATTTTTTTGTGCTAAACATTTCATGATATTTGACTAGTTAATTGCATTTTAAAAAAAAAATAAAAAATTTTAGCATTGTTTTAGAAAATTTCTATGTATTTTTTAGAATTTACAGTAAGTTTGTTAAATTCTTTAAGGATTTGACCAATATTTTAATAACCCTAAAAACTTAATTCATGAAAGTTAATGACCACAGTTTTGGTATAAATGTTGGACCTACGAGTAGGATAATATTTAATTACCAAGAATTGACTACAAAATTTTCAAAATTATTTTGAATATTCACCAATTTTAATTGGGAGTATTTTTCACTATAATATATAAGTTGTGGAAAAAAAAATTCACTTTTTAGGATAAGTAAACCCTGTCAGGGCACGTACATGGATTCTTCCAATTAGAATTTACTCGGACATACGAGTCCATAATAAATTGAAGTGCCATATTTATTCATAAGTGTAAATATTCATTATGAGACATAGACGGAGCACCGGTTAGTAACCCATCAACACCTTTAAACCATACAATGCAGTTTACCTCATGTATGGTGTGTTAGGGGTGCTCATATTTTCTCTAGCCACAACTAGTCTTTTACCCTTGAATTTCAGATAAATCCAGTCTAGTCTTTTATTGACGCTGAACCAAATAACTAGGAGACGACTCCTTGATCCTGACGTTGCAACGTTGTGCGCACACATGTGATAAAATGGTGACTCCGCTAGGGAATATAGCTATCCTTAGCCTATGAGAGATATTAGCATCCCTAACGCACCCTGTCTAAAGTAATTTGCTTTGTGGTTTGATATGATTTAGAGGTTTTGATGGTTTTTTGGTTAGTAGTCTATCTATAGTTTAGGATTTGAGATTTACTTATTTGAATAAATCCGATATTTAAGAATTTATTATGAACTCGTGTATCCAAATAAATTCTTAGAAAAACGTTCTTTGTAATTTGTGTATTACAGTAAAAAATACTCTTAATTAAAATTGATGAATATTTAGAATAACTATGATAATTTTTTGGTCAACTCCAATATTTCAAATATTAGTCCCACTTATAGGTCCAACATTCTATACATGGATTTTTAACAATTAATTCTAATGAATTAAAAATAATGGTTTATTTAAATATTGACTAAATTCTTTTGAATTTAATAAACAGGTTATTGAATCCTAAAATACATGCTAAGACACATATATATTTTTGTTTTCATATAAAAATACTAAACGATATGATTTTTTTATATATATTTTTTAGATATTTGGTCATATATAATTAAAAATTTTAATTTTTTTTATCTTTTTGGTTTTAAACATTTAAAAACATATAAGAAATTACAAACATACATACCCATCCATTTTCACTAATTACCCCATACAAATTACAAATATTTACATAGCATTACAATTAACCATATATCATTAAAACAAAATACATAATAAATCATCTAAATCCAAAAACGAACCTTCTGAAGGCTAAGGATAGCTTGAAGAGGCTACTGGAAACTCAATAGCCACACTAGAAGATCTTGAAATTGCAGAAATAGTGGGGGCACATGTGCTTCACGCACCACCAATATTGGCAACATGTGAGTTCACACGCCGCCGTAAGTGAAACCCAAAGAATGGATGGTTCTGGAGCTGTTTCCCCTTTTCTTACTCCCTAGGCCGACAATGGCTCTCACCGTCACTTATAACAAATAAAGAAAATACAAGCATTTGTTTTTATTTTCCTTCTTTCTTGTTTTATTTTTTTAATCTTTTTTTTATTCGTTTCAATCAACTCGAGTAGTTGTTAGCAAAGAAGAGGAAATGATGAGGCTAAGATTTTTGGTTATGGTGGGTTGGTCTCTGGTGACGCATCAATTAGACTCGTTCGAAGAGGTTTGTAACTGGTGGCGTGTCAGTACACATGATAACAGAAGATGATGTTTTCATGAGTAATGAAGTTGTAAAACAATTCTGTGCAAATCACTACGATAATGAAGTTAAAATTTATTAGTCTTGTGAAATGAGGAAAAACCCAATTTTTATATCCCTTATAGATGGATATGTCTCTTGCAATCCTAATTTATGCTCAAGTGGAGTTTGTTTTTTGTAAGATAACCCTGGTTATGATCACCCCTTACACTAGGGGTAAAAATTAAAAAATGATAAGAATGAATGTATTTGAAAACGTTCACTAATGATGAGAAAGTGGTCGAAAAACCTAAAAAAATATATAATACCTGTGAACAAAATCCATGAGATCTTAAGTGAATTCACATAATAGAAAATCCCTAAAAAGGGGGCTTTGCTAAATGACAAATCTTGAAAAGACATACAAGTATCTAAAACACAAGTAAAAACATCTCCTACACCTTCGACAAAAAAAAAAAAATCATTGAGGAACTTGCAAATGAAATAGTAAAGGGCATTGGTATTTTAATATGAGTAGATAAAGAGATTTCAGGAAAGGAAAATTAAGTAGATGTTCTATCAACGGTTTAGAGTGAAAAGAAGAACCTAAAAAGATCCCTTGTCTCCACTTCTAAAAGCAAAGGTCTTTGATAGTATACCATATGCTAAAAGAATAACAAAAGAGGATGAAAGGGCATAAAGGAGTGAAAGTGATCCTAGACCTAAAAAAACCATCAAACATCATTTGAGCCTGTAAACTCTTTTTCACTGAAACCCATAAACTCTACTTTTATTATGTGTCTTGAAAAGTCTATTTTAATCAATCAAGCAGGAAAGACTAATAAATAACATTTTTAAAATGCACGGAACCATTTATGAGAGTCATTGTAAAGTGAATAACTATTCATCTTTATTCACGTTGAGAAAATCAAAAGACAATACTTCAAACAAGTATTTGAGTTTTTTTAACCTAATTTGAAAGGGTTAATGAGGTTGATTGAATTAAATAATGAATTTTTTTTTCACCTTGGCTATATGTGTGTGTGTGTGGGGGGGGGATCATAACTCTAGTTTAAAATATAATATGGTTTGGCATTGGCAATAAGATTGCCTTCTTGGTTTGTCCAATAGTTGATATACGCATTACTTATAATTAGACAATTCTTTTGCCTTAATTATAATCAATTTTTATAAAGACATCATAAAAATAATGTCTGACCAATTACTATTGTTAAGTTAGGTGGAATTATATATGATTGCGATCAATCTAAGGGTAGAGAACATGAGCCCATGTGTCCTAAGGGAAAGATAAAATTACGATCCCTACTTCTACCCATAAAGGAGTCCTCTTGAGAAGGTTTTGTCCAATCTTGTAGGAAAGGCATTAACTGTTAGAGGTCCCAAAGAAAGGTTGTGTCATATATTGTTCCTTATTTTTTCCAGATTAAGATTGGTGTTCGGGTTAGCTTGTGTGTATCTCAACTAATCTTACGGATCCTGAAATTAACAATCATGTAAGCTTCCAGTGGTACTGAAGTTTGTGGAACTCGAACTAGTGACCTCCAAAGAATAAACCCAGGATCTGATCAGTTGAACTACACCCCTAAAAAATACATATTGTTCCTTCTTGAAATATATGTCATGTTCATAAGCCATTGGTCCTTGGAGTTCTATCTAGTCTCTAAGGGGACGTGGCTTTAATGAAGCTGACCCCACACACCTACTACTGGACAAACTAGTCCCAATTACCTGGTGAGTTTCATATTTAGAATTTTAAGAGTTTTAAAGAAAATTAGAATCCCCTTTTAGCTGATTTTTCATTTTCTTATTTCTTAGAAGATGTTGGGCCATTGAATTTAAGAAGAGGAAAATATTGCTCTGAGTTTTGTTGTCTAATTCTTCAATGGAAATAAGAAGGGTCCATTGGCATATGCAAAAGATAACTCATTAGATATTTTATTGACAGATTGGTAGCTACAATCAATCAAGATGTTAATCCTAATTTTAAATACAAACTAGCTAGCTAGTATTATTAGTCAAGTTGTTTGCTAATCCTCATCATCGGGGACAGGTAGCCCTATTTGCAGGAGTGTATCCATCTCTGTTGGTAGTTGTCAGCTTCTAACCCTATACTGAAAACCAATAGAATGAAGGATGATTTGGTGGTTATGATAAAATAATTTTTGTGATTTTGAACCAATAGGGTATGAATATAGCTAGAATCAACTTACTTTTTAGGCTTCACAAATGCAAGAGTGTCTTCTTCGGTAGCTATACCAAATTAATTGAGCTAACAAGTCTGATTTTTGTTTTGGCTTAAGTTTTAAAGATCGATATGCCTTAAGGGCTTGAAGTTGCATACATGAGAGTTCAAATCGGACCAATCCATTTTTCATTCGAGCCAACGTTGAGTTCTACGTGTGATTAGTGGAAGATCCATCATTAATTAAAAATGAAAACTTTGAAGATGGATTCATAATCCAACAACAATTATTTTGTTAAGGTTTGGATGTTCTAAGAACTATAAAAGTACCTCCAAGAAGTAACAGTAGCAACAACCTTGAAACCATAGCAGCTCCAAACAGTAACAACATTATCGACAAGAGACAACAACAACGACAACTCTATCCATATGAGTTTTTGTCTTTCTTTCTTAAACTAAATGGCCTTTGTTCATGCCTTTTATGCTTATTGTATGTGAAGACAACTTTGGGTTCAAATACTAGAAGCTATATTTGCAAATCATGAAGTTTGTTTTGGAATATATGGTAAAAAACTATAAATGAGTTTTATTTTCCTTTCTTGAAGTATGATGCATGAGTGTGGAAAATTTATGGTTCATAAAGGGTTTGATCATGCTTTCAATCTCGGTTTTATTGGCTAAGAAGGAAATAGTTTGATCATGCATGATATAAGGTTTGTTTTTCTTTGTTTGTTCATGTGTATGAAGCCAACAACAAGTAAGTACTCTTATGTTCTTGTTTTGTTTTTTCTTCTCTCTATCTTAATCTTATGCTTTATTAAACTTGAATGTGTTGTTGCATCATGCATATTTAAAACAAAAAAAAAATAAGATAAGGATTTTTATCACGTGAGCATATTTTACAAATTTATTGTGAAACAATCTAGATCAATGTATCTTTTATTTTTAGGAAAAAGATGTCAATTTTTTTAAAATGGATAAATTGACGAGTATCTTATTTATTAGGGACAAACATTAATTTTTTGAATGAAATAATTGACAAATCTTCTATTTATATGGATCGACATCATTTTTTTTTGTAAAAGGCCAAATCAACAAATTTCCTATTTTTAGGAATTATGTCAATTTTAATAAAAATCCAAGTTGACAAGTTTTATAATTTTTAGAAATATACATCAAATTTTATGAATGGCTAAATCAGGGAGTCTTCTATTTTTAGAGATGGACATCAAATTTTTCACCAATGGTTTTAACTAACAAGCCTTCTATTTTTTAGAGAAGGACGCTAAATTCTACAGATTGTCTAATTAACAAATCTTCTATTTTTAGAGATAAATATTGAATTTTTAGATGGCATAAATCAACAAGTCTCCTATTTTTTGGAACAATTGTTAAATTTTTCATAAATGGTTTAATCGATGAGTTTTGTATTCTTAAGGACAAACATTGAGTTTTTTTTTGGAATAATTAAATTAAAATAACTTTCAAATAAGCTTAAAAACAATTCAGACAAATAACAGCATGTAAAAAATAGATTTACAAGAAAATACATGACAAAAGTAACCTTCATTTGAAAGAATACAGTAAAGGTGATGTAGATCTTTCATTAAACATAATTAACCCTTCACTTGAATATATAGAATAAGTGCTCATTTTAGAATTTCTAGTTTTTTGTTAATTACTAGGTGGCAACTCTATTTTATTTTCCCTTTAATATAGGAGGTCTCAATAGTTATGCCAGGTGCGATAACTATCATTAAAGATTTTATCCAATTAAAGCAATTTGGTATGATTTGTTACAATTGATGTTATAAACAACATCAATTTGATATATATAAATTTGATCAATTAGGGTTTATATTGAATTTTTTGACTAATTGAGAATGTTGTCCAATTCAAGTAATTAAGTATGAATTGATGCAATTAGGTATGATTTGTTGTAATTAATGTTATAAATCTAATCAATTAGGGTTTACATCGAAATTTGAGACTAATTGCAATAACTGAGAATGTTTTTTTCTTAAAGTAATTAGGTATGAATTGATGGATTTGATGTTATCAATAACATCAATTTGGTATAAATTTTATCAATTAATGTTTTACGTTGAAGATTTTGACTAATTGTTGTAATTGAGAATATCATTCAGTTGAAGCAATTAGGTATAAATTGATACAATTTGATATGATTTGTTGTAATTGATGCTATAAATAATATTAATGTGGTATAAATTTGATTAGTTAAGGTTTACATTGAGATTTATGACTAATTGCTATAATTGAGAATGTTGTTTTACATAATATGTCTTCTAATATGTTATTGTTATGTAAATATACTAGGTCTATTGTTATTGATATGAACAATAATATGACTTAAAATGGAGTAATTAATGTGGTTGTGAGTGCTAGTTTAACATGTCACTATCCAAAATTAAACAAGTTAAATATGGGGGAATTAGGTGGAATTACAATGATGTTAAAGTTAATGGTACTTGAAGGATGCTTACTAAGGAATGTCTTATTCAGTATTTTACCATACTCATTTCTTGTAACATGAGTTTAAAGATTATGGCAGAATTATCCATCTAAAATGGATCGAAAATCATTGAGTTGTACTTGAATAGTTATCTTAAACAAGTACACTTCTTTTTTACTATGAAACATGAGTATCCTCATGTCCTGGTCCTTATTTTACTCGAAGAAATACACAAGTATAACAGTCAGGTGGTTCATATAGGACAATTAAGGGTGGAGTTAACTTTTCACTGATACTATAATTTATAAGATTAATTATTCCAAGTATGCATGACCATGTAAATATTGGCGTTGATTATGACTTTGAACCTAATGAAAATAAAGATGATGGTATTTTAGGTTTAGTTGAAACTTAAGGTGAAAATGGAATAATAAAACCTTCTATTTCTAAATTTAATGATGATGATGATGTTGGATTTGATGATATGATTTGCAATTATTGGGATATTAGTCATAGAAATCTAGTGGGATGTGCTAAGCTGGTTATTAGACAAACTTTTAGTACAAAGACTTATTTAATTAATGCAATTAAGCGGTGACACATTGCACATGTGTTAGAATACTGAGTTTGATATTTATCAATAACTTATATGTAATTATAATATGTAGTGCACTATAATACAAAAAGGTACTTACATGGGATGTACCATAAAAATTTGTATTTGTTAAGATATATTATGTGTACTATGTATTTGTTAGAAAAGACCATCACTAACTTCATTTAAAATTTATTCCATAAGTGGTTACCATTTTTACGACAACTAGGATTACTATAAACATTGTTGCCATTTGAGTAGAAATAATAATAATAAAAATCGAATTTGGGTTCATTATTTTAGATGTGTCTTGTCTTTATAAAAAAACTAAGACATAGAGCTATAAATTTACTGAAGTAATTAAAACTCAGTTCTTCCATTAAAGCACCTAAAAGTACCTGTTATCATAACATGTAAATTTATTCAATATGGTTCCAGTTTGACCTCCCTTTAGATTTTAACTCATATCCGAAGTTTTATAGTTTCAATTTATGTAAGATCAGTAACCCCTAGATATAACTTCCATGAAGAATCTTATCCTAAATTTTATCATTTTCATGCCCTAATCTCCTTTGAAAATTTGGTTATGAAACTCTCTCATTTTTTTCTTTAATTTTACAAACAACTAAGCATTTATATTTGTCTTCTCATTATTCAAACAAGCATTGCCTTTTCATATATGATATACTATAATTAATATCAACCTTCTAAGAATCAATTAATCCAACTCATAATTTATTTAAAATAGTCAAAAATATTTCAATAAAAAAATAAACATTATAGCAGTTCACATGTATACTACACAACTATGATCATAATCACATTCACTTCCAATTTATTTCCTTCTTAGCTGGCACTACAACCTCTTTTATACCATGATTTACTCTTAAAATTTTTAATCAAAACTCTCCCTTTCAAGAGTGAAAGAAATCAAGTACTACACAATAATATTTACCTCTAAATACAATAATCTTCATCAATACTCCAATTCACTACCATATATAAATCTACTCATTTTATATAACATAATCAACCTCATTCAAAATTCATTTCTCACACAACATTATGCATTAATCTCTCTAATAATTTTTTATAAACAAACACAATTTCATTGTATACTAATTTTTTTAAGCAAACATAATTTCATTGTATATTAACTTGTATTTTCTTGGGCAACTCTAAATGATCTTAAAGATAATATGCTTTTCTTCATTGTAACCGTTTTCTATTTTGTTATTTTATCATTGAGTTTGTGATTTTGGATTTGAAGTTTAATGTTTAGGACTTGATTTTAGTTTGGGGTTTAAGTTTTTTAATTCAAGGATGGGTTTTGGATTTTGGGTTTCACTTTTTGAAGTTTGGCTTACGGTGTATTATAAATGAAGACAAAACAAATGAAATAATGTTGGTAATATTTACTTTTAAATATGGACATATTGTTTATCTAAACACTAGTGAGAAACGGAAACGTAAAGCGCCCATGGCCTAATGGATAAGGCGCTTGACTTCTAATCAAGCGATTGTGGGTTCGAGTCCCACTGGGCGTGCGTTTTTGGTGGCACAACATGATTCCAGTGGGAATGGGCTCGTGAGAAGATGATTTTATTTTATTTTCTGTACACACTAGAAAAGGTCGAGAGTTGAAGGATTACAAGAGAGACTCCTCAATATTCTGTTCTTTTATTTTAAAAGAAAGATTTCTCGATATCTCCAGACAATATGGAATTTTCTCATTTATCCAAAACAATTAGCTAATTTTACTTTTCTTAAGATATATTTGATTTCCTTTATTTTTGGAGGTTGAGACTAATTATTAAATGAGTTTGCTTCCTATTTTATAATACAGAATAGAAAGTTCGCAAGAAATATTATTTACATGAATATATTAGTTCATATATAAATATTATATTTAGATATGCTTATAAATGGATTTAATCTCAATATGTTAATAAAAAATTAAAATACATATATATAAATTATTTTGCAGAGCATTTTAAAAGTATTTTTAATTTTAAAAGACCACTAAATTTATATCATATCACTGGCTTTAATCTGTTTTTAAATATTGTTTTTTACTTCTAGATATCAGGTAATTTGGTAAGGTGTAATATCATTAATCACTAGTTTTAATACTTTATGATTTTAGGAGTTTTTTTTTTAATTTTTTTATTATTAATATAAATATTTGGATCAATTTATATATAACTCAAGTAATCTTATAAATTCTAAAATTAATAATCATATAAATTTTTCATAATTATTATATTAGCAATAACGTGTCTTTTAACTTAATATCAGTTTCTTGTAGAAAAGGGAGGAGGTTTTCTTGTCAGCTAATACGAGACTTAATGAAACATTTTTTGTTTTTGGTTTGTTGAAAATAACCCCCCTTTATCCTACAAGCCACCATCATCATAAGCCTGCTTTTGCCTGTGTCGAATTATATATATATATATATATATATATATATATATATATATATATATATATAATGATATTTAGAGTCGGGATTTGATTGATTAGAGCCTTAATTGCTTCATTATCACTCTCTGCTTTTTCAATAGTAGAAGAGACAAACCTAACACTTAATAAAACCCAAATCATCGTCGAGAAGTCTTGCTCGATCAGTGGTACTTTTTGAAAACAATGGAATGAAAACAAAATTGGCAACGTGTAAGTTCCACTAAAGACACAATTCTTTGTTTATCTAATCATTCACCAAACTATTAAAAGAAGCTGAATATCTTTGCAAAAACAGTCTAGATGCGTATTCAAAAACATTATTTACTTGAATATTGTGATGATGATTTTATCTTTTTACCAGAAACATTTAACATTGATTTTTAAAGAAATTAAAGTTTTTCCCTAAAATTTACTACTTATTATTAAATTAATCGAATAAAAATAAATCTTTTTCTATTTTAATCACACAATGAAACAATTAAAATATCTTTAAAAGCAAAAAAATAAAAATAAAACTACCATTAAAGGGTGTTTTTATTTATGATGTCAGGTTAAGAGATATTTGACCAAATAAAAATATAAAAATAAAATTAAAAGCATAACGAAAAGCATAAGACACCCTTAAAAGCAAAAAACTTATAATTAGTGTCAATGAGCATTTTAATATATTCATAATGGTTTTTTGTTATTATTAAATCTGTTTAGGAGTAGTTTAATATTTGAACAAATATAAAAATAATACAAAAAAAAAGATATGGGGCGCTTGTGGCATACTAACTAGCAAATAAAAGATATGTGTAGTGCCTCTCGATATCTAAAAATACCATTTTGTCGTGTTGTTGGACACGTTGCCATGTCTTCTTATTCTTGGTGGAGCGGCGCATGTCGATGGTGGTTGTCTGATTTATTACTAATATGTCTTTTTTTTCCCATTCTTTTCTCTCTTCTCCTCAAAAAAATAACAGTTTGACCCTCTTTGTCGTTAGTACTTCAACTTCAGTACTTTTTTTTTTTTTAATTTTTTTTCTTGATTTTTTAGTAAAAGTTTTATTGGTTTTGAATTTCCTCCTTCCATCTCAATTTGCTATATATTATTTTTTTCAATTTGACCCTCATTCTTTTGATTATTTGTTTGAGCCTTTTGTTTAATTGATTTTTTTTTTCAATTCCACTCTTCAATAATTTTTTTTTGTTTGTAATTTCAATTTTAATCCTCATTCTTTTTATTTATTTTTTATTTTTTTGTTAAATTAATTTTTATTTTCAATTTCACCCTTCAATAAAAAATATAATTTATTTTGTATTTGAATTTTGATCCCTATTTTTTAACCGTTAATTTTTATTTTAGATTCTTCTGTGTAATTAATATTCTTTTTTTAAGTTAATCCTTTAACATTTAATTGGTTAAAAATTGAGTTTCATAATTTTTTTAGATAAAGTGTTTTCAATATAATATTCGGGGTCATAAATTTAAAAATTTAATGCAAGTTGACATCATTTTTTTAATTATTTTCCTTTTATTTTCTTTTCAGTCTTGTGATTGTTTTTATATTATCTTGATCTTATAATTTTAGTTTTAAGTTTGACAAATTAATTTAAATTAACTCATTTTTATTACTTGAATTACAAGTTTATCCTTTGCAAAAACATTAGCCCTGTTTCATGAAGATGTGATTCCCAAATTTATTTATTTATTTAGATATAGAATTAAGGGCATGCTTATAAGGAGATATTTTCTTAGTTTTCTGTATAGAGAAATATTGATTTTCCTTGGTGGGTCACCTCACTATTGTCCTTTTATATATATATATATATATATATATATATATATATATATATATATGATAGGACCGCAAGATTTATAATTTATTTCTTTTGGAAGAACATGGAGGTGGTGTTTTATGCCTATCCTCCCACCTTATCAATTGTCACCTTTCCTGATTCTTGAATCTCGTTCCTCTTCTATAATTAACTTTAAATTTGATTAAAAAGACTCTCATACAGGATTTTTTTTCATGACGAGTAATTAAAGGTTAAGAAATCAAATTAAAGGCTATTAATCCCTGTTCCACACGGCTCATTTTGCAGTATTTTTGGAGAGCATTTGGTGCACAAAAAAAGAAAACATATATATGAATTTTATATCAATAATGGTTGGTTTAAATGGAGAGAAGCAACAAGGTTTGAGTTTAAATCTTTCTTATGTATGGAGTATATTATTGATGAGAAAGCTTTATTTTTTAGTAAGCTGACCGATCAAATTAATTGGGATCTAGTGGGTTTTCAGATATTAAAATTTAGATAATTAATATATATATATATATATATATATATATATATATAAAATTATATTGAGATTTCTCTTGACCTATATAAAAAGTTACGATTGGGCTCCTTCCATGCTGCAAAATAAAACATCAAGATGATCTCCAACGCTAGACAAGAGGCTCAATCAAAGGGAGCGAACAATAAAATAGTTGTTGGTATCCTTAATAACACAGTGATTTTTTGGTTCACCTTCCTTCCATCATGCTAAAAAAGATGGAGAATTGGCATTAATGTATCCCAGTAAATTACAGGAATGGATGCGATAATCATGCATAATCCTAGATTTAAAACTTGATAATTAAAGTACTCGCGAAACATTATATTTATATAAGTCCCTTTACTATTCAAATAATTCAATGTAATCACTATGTCGAAAAATATAATTATTTGTTGACAGTTGGATTGTTGATTTTGAAAACTTCCTTTCTTAAAAAAATTAATTTTTACTTTAAAAAAACTAAAAAATCATCACTATAATTTCAAACAACCCAGGAACCACCCACCAAAGTTGGAACCTTCGTGGGAAGGTTGTCGATGCGCGAAAAGAGGTTCGTCCTGCTAGCTAAACGAAAACCTTATTTCTCTTGCTTTTCGTGAGAGAAGTGGATGCAGCATATGCTCGTGAAAACATTCAATGCGTATGATAACCATAAGATCTGGCACTCGCTACATCAGAATTCTGAGAAATTGAATGGTTTTCATTTTTGTTGTTCCCAGCACGACCCTGCTCTTTCCTCCACTTCGATTTCCTCAGATGGTGTCCAACCAACTTAACCCCAAGATAAATGAAAGCTGTTCCTACAGTACCAGCGAGAACGGAAATTAGAGCCTCAAACGTCCAAAAATTCCCATGACTCTCTCGCATAATCACCCGTATTGCTGCAATGTAAGCGGCGGCCATGGATGACACTGCCACCCACATGCCCTTGTGAGCAACCACCAATAGCTTCGTTAGCGGCTTTCTTCGGAAGGGGATGATGCTAACTAGAAATATTACAATGCATAAGGATGTGAACAATGCAATGTTGTTGGTGATTGAAAAAACCTTAAAAGCTGATGTCCTGCCTGCTATTGATTTTCCTTTCAATGGCGTATCCTGGTAGACTCCACCTGGAGGATTGATGCCAGCTGTAAAAGTCATCGTAGCAGTCATAATAGCGACTACTGTGAGTGTGTTCCTTGCATTCTTTAGTGCCTCGGTGTTTGCCTTGTGTTGCTTCCTATGATGGCGCTTGTGAACTTTCATTAGCTTTTTCCTGCGTATTATGCTTTCATGCCTGTAAAGTGAGGAGCCTCTTGTTTCGTCTGACAAGTATTCTGATTCAGATAGATCATTATTATTGTTAACTTGAAGCTGAAGAGGTTCACCTCTTGCATGTGCTTGAGAAAGTTGGTGTCTTTCAGATCCACAACCAAGCTGCAGCTGCAGGTCAAATTCTCGCTCTAGTGCATCTCTGGGGCTTTCAAATTTTTGTGACCAGAAAAGACCAGTACCTAATTTTCCACCAGCTTTCTTCAACATGTCTCTAAGATCCTGGATTTCTAAACTGCTGCCAGCATGGTAGAGGATGTCAAGCGCTGTTATGTCCTCTATTGTTTGATGATTGATGTCCACTTTTCTTTCATTGATGATACTGCCTGCTAACTGGAATGAGCTCAAACAAATTACATTATACTATACCAATCATCAGAGAGCAGGGGGTGTACATGATACTATAATGATGCATAATTAAAGGAGAGAGAGAGAGAGAGAGAGAGAGAGAGATCCATACATGATAGAGTCCTCCGGAGATTGCAATGTGCAGAATGGTGTTGCCAAATTGATCTGGTTATTGGAATAGCTTGGTATCACCGAACACATGTTCCAAGCACATGAAGGCACTGTGGGCATTGAATATTACGAGAAGATGAAATACGTTGTCTCCATCGGTTGTGAGACAATCAAATGATGTGGGAGCCATAGGTAGAAATTCTTCAAGGATTGTGCCATTGCCATGAATTGCTGCCAAGTGCAATGGTTTGAAACCCTTGTTATTATATATCAGAGTAAGGTCCACGTCATGCCTTGGAAGTAATTTTGTTATCTCCAAGTGACCATTTTTACAAGCATAGTGCAGAGGATTACATCTGTCACTGTCAATCTTCTGAGCCATTATTGGGCACGCTCGTAATATCATCTTCACTATACCCGCATCAGTACACCCGTGATCGATTATTACATAAATTGAGCATGATACAGCTTATCTGTATAAAATGAAAAGAAGAAGAAGAAGAGGAAGAAGAAGCTTGAGCAGTAACCAACCAATTTCAAAGTACTAGTAATTAAGCGTGTTAATTAATAGGTAAATATGCTTATCTATTGACAAGCGAAATAGGCACGTACCTGTATGGCCTTTTGATGCAGCCACATGCAGAGATGTCAGACCAAGAGGATTATCATATTCTAACCTCAGAAACAATGGCTGATTCAGCGAAACCTCAGAAACAAAGAAATGCTGTATTTTTTATATTTTTTTATGTAATTAGGTGTAATTATATTTTGACTAGACTAAATAATAGTGAGACCGTTTAAAAAATACATTACTTTACACGTATATGACTATTGAAATATTTAAAATTATTTTGAAATTTCAGGTCATTATATTGACACATGAGCATTTAATCACATATGTGTTATGCTGGAAGTGTCCTTTGAACTTGATGAAAAATGCAACATCATGTTGGGTGATCTTTCTCAAAGACCTATTGAAAATAGAGAGAAAGTTCTTATTAAACTAAAAAACAATGAGCATAAATTTATTTCAGTAGTTTATTATATTCTAGATATAAAGAATTATATTTAGAGTTCAGGATAATTTCTTGAGAAAGGATTTGCAATACAAATGAGGGACAAAAATCTCAGCATATTTGATGAATAAGGAGTGATTATTACTTATGTAAAAATAACAAAGAATAAAATGTTTTCACTAAATCTAAACATCTATCAATCAAAGTGTTTCAAGACAGAAGTAAGTAATGTTTCAACTCTTTGGCATCTTTGATATGCGTAGTTAAATCATCAAAGATTTAATGATGTTAGAGAAGAATAAGATGGTTACTAGAATGACAAAGTTAGTTCATACAAATAGATTATGTGAGATATATGTTATAGGAAAGCAATATACAAAGTATTTTCTAAGGAGAAGTTCAATAGCAGCACAACCTCTTGATTTGCTGCACTCGTATGTATATTGTCTCATTAAACCTACTTCAATTAGTGGTAACATGTATTTTCTTACCTTTATAGATGATTACAATGGCAAAACATGAGTGCATGTATTAAAGTAAAAGAAGAAAGTAATGAATAGATCTAAGGAATTCAAAAATTTTTTAAAACAAAGTGGATGTAAGTTAAATGATTAAGAGTAAAATGGGGTAAAAAATACATATCATATGGATTTGATGAGTATTGTAAAGAAAATGACATATAAAATCAATCAACTATAACTCAAACACCTCAACAAAATGGAGTGTTTGAAAGGAAGAATATATTCATTCTTAGTATGGTTAAGTTTATGTTAAAAAAAATAAAATATCCTAAAGAATTTTGTGGACATGCAGTAGTTTATGTTATTTACTTGTTGAGCATGTTTCTTATGAAAAGACTTTAGAAAATCACACTAAAAAAAACATGAAGTCTTAAGAAACCCTATTAATCCTCTGAGGATTTTTTGGTAGTGTAGCGTATGCCAAAATCCAAGAAGAGAAGAGAATCAAACTTAAATAAAAAAGGCATAAGTGTATTTTATTGGGGTATGATGATAATTCACATAGTTATAATCTATATAATCCAATTATTAAGATGGTGGTAATGTTAAAAGATGTGTATTTTAATGAAGAGCAAATGTGGGACTGAAATATTAAAGATCAACGACAACAACTTATTATAGAAGAAGAACAAATACAAAAGAATAAAGAAGAATTCTAGATAGCACCATCATCACCTCCTCAAGCTAATATTTCAGCTGGTTCTTCAAAATCAGTTACAAGATATATAAGAAAAACATAAAAGAGATATATGATGCCACAGAAAGAATTAATCTTGATGATGCTATCATGTTTTTTTTGTTTACAAGTAATGATTCTATTACATTTGAAGAAACTTCTTAAGAAGCTAAATGGAAGAAAGCATTGAATAAGGAGTCAATGCTATTAACAAAAATAGTACATGAAAGCTAACATCACTTCTTGAACAACACAAAATAATAAAAGTAAAATGGATCTTTAAAATTAAAAAAAATGCAAAAGAAAAAAGTTAAAAAAATAAAAAGCTAGATTGGTAATAAAAGGCGACAAACAATATAATAACATTAATTACAAAAAATCTTTTTTGCTCCAGTTGTAATAATGGAAATTATGAGATTGTTGATCTCATTTAAAGTACACAAAAAATAAAGATTGTACAAGATATATGTTAAGTTTGTTTTTCTCAAAGAAAATATTGAAGATGAAGTCTATGTAAAGCAAACACCTGGATCTGTTATTGAAGAAGAAGAAAAAAAGTGTGCAAGCTAAAGAAAACTCTTTATGGCCAAAACAAGCATTAAGATCATAAAACTATAAAAATAATGATTATTTTACAGAAAATGCTTTTGTTAGATGCCCTTTTAAGTATGCCTTTTATGTGAAGAACAACTTATAAAGAAGTATGATGTTTATTTGTTTATATATGGATGAATTAATTTTTACAGGTGATGATTTCATCATAATTGAAGCATTCAAGTAGTTTATGGTGAAGAAATTTGAAATGACATACTTAGGTTTTATGGCCTACTTCCTAGGCATTAAAGTGAAACAATTCAACAATGGAATTTTTCTTTCATAAACTACGTATGCTAAATATATCTTGAATGAATTTGCTATATAAGAAGATGTAGATACACTAGTTGAGTGTTGAATTAAGCTAATAAGAGAGGGGGAAAAAAAAGCATTAATGAATCCAAACCTATTACAAAAGCCTTAAAGGGTATTTATGATACTTAATATGTATTAGACCTAATATTTTATTTGGAGTTGGATTGGTTAGCAGGTTCATAGAGAATCAAAAGAATTCACATTCGAATGCATAAAAAAGGATTCTGTATTTTATAAAACGATCCTTCAATCATTATTTATTTTATTAATCTTCATAAAATTTGAATATCAGTGGTTATAATGAAAATGAGTAGGATGAAAATCTTGAAGATAAGAAGAGCATAATTGGTTTTGTGTTTTATTTGGGAGAAGCTGTTTGTACTTGGTCTTCCAAGAAACAATCTATTGTTGCATTATCAATATGTGAAGTAGAGTACATTGCTATATCTTTTTTGTGTACATTATGCACTGTGGTTAAGAAAAAATATTGGAAGAATTATAATAAAAACAGTAAGAAACAACCAAAATTTATGTTGATAACAAGTCTACAATTGCATTAGCAAAAACTAAAGTTCATCATTAATGATCAAAGCACAATGATACTTTTTTCCCTTTATTAAGAGAGCATGTGAAAGAAAATAAACTGGAGTAGATCTATGTTAGAACAAGTAGTAGATATTTTTACAAAACCACTTAAAGCATAAGTGTTTTGGCACCTGCAGAAAAAGCTTGGAGTTATGATGTTTGAAGAAACAAGTTTAAAAGGGAAGATTATTGAATGTTAGAATTATTTTGTGCAAAACAAAGAATAAGAAGTTAGAGCTATAATAATTTAGTGAAGTATATTATTTAAGTTCTTTGATATTTTTGAAATATATTAATAAATATCTATATAAAAGTAAATATACTTTTAATATAAGTGAGAACCAATAATAATAATAATAGATTTTTGTAACTCTCACTATCATATGACTGTAAGAGAGACATTTTGTTTCTAATTCCAGTGATTTTGTTTCCAATAGTAGGATTCATCAGCCAATTAATGTAAATCACCAATCCAAAAGGTTCTTACTTCTTTTAAAGTTGTTGATTGTTGGTTCCTTTTTGGTGATGTTATTGTTGTCATTATTTTATTGAGTTCCTCTGCTTCTATTGTCTTTAATTCCCATTGATCAATTAACTGCTTCTTAACACAAGTAGTTCCTTAATTTGTTCTAATTTTAGGCTTTAAGAATTCTTCCTTTATTGTTTCATTATCTTTTTTCTTTCCTTGAAAGTCCAAAGGCTACTACTCTTATTGTTTCCAACTCCCATTATATTCACCTCCTTTGAGGTTCATCTTGGCTTCAAGTTAACTAATTTGGGATCATTCATTGCATAAAAAATTTTCTTATAAGATGATTTGTGCTTTATTTTTTATACTTGTAATCTAAGAGAACAATTATATTTCTTATTAATTATTTCATAGGGAACCAACTTCGAACATCCATCTTACCTTTTACTAACAACATATTTTGAAGTTACTTCAACCATAAGAAAGCTCTTCCTCTCAATCTAATCTCAATCAATTATCTTATTCTTTGATAATTTTAAATATTCTATCACTTTATCATGATTAGTAAATTGATCCATGAATTTTTCGACAACAAAATCTCCATTCAAAGTTGTAACATAAATCTTCAAATAAAATTCATTCACCTTGTATGAACATCTTTCATTCTCGGTCCTTCCATAATAGGTAAAATTTTTACAACCTTCGTCAATCTTATCCTTTATGTTTTGTCACCTTGCTGTTTAAGAAAGTTGAACAAAAGATAAGTGATAGTAACTTGTTTGTTCATATGCCTTATATAAAATATATTTGTAATCATCCATTACAGACTTCAAAATTAATAATTCTCATAAAATTTTCTATGATGAAATTTTAGACATACCAATATAAATTTTATCATCTCTTGAATATCATACCATCAATCTTCAATATTATAAGTAAGTTTATGTCTTGTAAGAAATACCTTCTTATAATTAGGAATTTTTTTAGTAGAAAGCATGCTTCCAATTCTCATAGTTATCTAATAAAGGAATTTCATCATAATACAAAACTTGTCTATGAAAAAGTTAACCGTGAGTTCAGTCCTTAGTGCTTTGCCTAATGTAAACACCACTTTCTATATAGTCATGTTTGCCTATATGGATTTGCCTTGAGATAAGTCTTTAAACACATTTCTCTTATTATCATGATATCTGTTTGTACCTCACTTTAATAGCTGACACAATTGATCAAATCTCTATAATATGATTCTCTACATTGCCTTTTGAGCCATCGTTTGCCCTAAATGACCTCTATGATTACATCATAGAGTGTTATGATGTTATCGACATCTCCATCTGTCAAACAAGCCAATCTATTTTGATACTAACCGATGCAACGTATAGTGATAAAAAACTATGGTTTTCAAACTCTAAAATTTTATAACTCAAAACTATAAAAGAAAAAAATTCAAAACTAAAAGGTTTTGAATAACTTTTATGAATGATCAATCTCTTTTACAAAAAAAAAAAAACCAACACCTAAACCAGAGTGATGAAAATTAAACAAAAACAAAATCTAAAGCCTAACTAGAAAAGAAATCTTAAAATATATAGGAAAACATAACAGTTTTGAACAACATATTCTAAGCAAAATTTGGATTTTTTTCCGAGCTTGGATGGTAATACTATAAGGAACAAGGCATTTAGAACATGCTAGCCAAATTTAAATCCAATACAATAACTAGATCAAAAGCTATACTTTTTATTGTAAAAAAAACCCCTTTTAGCTCGTTCAAACTTCTTCTTGGACTTAAGGTTTATTGATCTGTTTCTTGTGTCCTCTCCTAATCATGATACTTGTTTGCACCTCCCTTGCAAGTTGATCAAACCAAACAAATTTATGCATTAGGATTCTTCACATTGCCTTTCAAGCCCTTATAATATTTTAGATGACCTCCATTTCTGCGTTATGGGGTAGCATGATGTCGCTAATATTGTTTTCATCCATCAAACAAACTAACCTGCTCTAATATCAATAAACACAGCATATAGTGATAAGAAATCAAGATTCCTCAAACCCTAAAATTTACAGTCTTAAACTATTGAGAAAGAAATTATAAACTAAAAAGTAATGAATAAAATTAATGAATAATTAATCACATGAAAAAGAATTCTTAATGAAACCGACACCAAACAAAATTCTAAAACCTAACAATAGAGGAAAGAAATCCTAAAATAACTAAGATAAAAAATATTCCCGAATATTTTCTAGGCAAAATTTAGGCACGTTTTGGAACTAAAATGAGATTGTCTTGATTATATTCTAGGAAATATGACCTTTAAAACGTGCTGGTAATGATCTACTAGTTGGATTAAAATTCATACCCGTTTTCTTTAGAGAAATCATTTAACATATTTTAACTTTTTGTTTGGACTTGTTGATACATACCACACAGGAGTTAGGAAAGGGATTCGTTTATTTTTATTTAACCCCTTTTTTTTGGGGGTGTAATTCAACGTTATTATATTAGTCCGAAGAACAAGAAACCATTTTGTCAGCACCATTTAGTGTTAATACTGGGAAAAGGATGTTTCTTGGTTTGTGTCTGCACTCTAGAGCCAGCGATCTCATGGCCGTAAAAGCTAGCGTATTGCAGTCAAGCATGGATGCCCAAAGTAATGTTCAATTTTCCACTTAACCTTGCAATGTGATTTATTTTGATGTAATTTTGAAGACCATGGCACTTTGTTCTTCCAAACTATCATTTTCTTTCTTTCGATCATCCAAATTGACAAAAGCATTCTCATTTTGCAGGACACCCCTCCAGTCCAAATCCAATATGCAAAGTTTATAATGTTTTTTGTTACTTTCTTAAGAACTGAAAGAACAAAGAGGATTATATTCCTCTGCAAGTGTCCCCAGCAATTGGGACAAGCCAAATACAAGTTGTATTTTCATGCAGCAAAGGCTTGAAGTATACAGCCATTACTTGAACATTTTTAGATACAATGGAAATATCGAAAAAGATCTAAATCTCACATTAATGGATGGAGTTAGAAACTAATAAGATGTATGAAATTCAATAACAATAGCATGTCTTGAAAATAATCAAAGTACAGCTCCTAGCATATTAAATCCAACATTGTCCAATATGCATTGAATGAATCAAAAGACAAACGCTCAAACACATGATTACAACAGCTGAAATCATATATTAAAGCAAGAAAGCCAACCTATAGATAATAATAATAACTGAGAAGGAAATTAAATAGGTTATGGTAAAGACCATAACAAAGCAATCAATGTGCCCATAAGAAGCGTTGACAATGAGCCAAGTGTCACTGAGACAAATACTCCTGAACTTGGTTGCGGGGACGGTGCTAGCTGTCCAGCTGGTGGAGTTGCAGTAAGAGGAGAATGGTGGTGCAGACCCATCACTTCAATTAGCAAGCGCTGGCCACGCATGCAGTGATTTGGGGTTCCACTGATGTAGTAGAAAGGCCCTGGCCTGTCAAGCTTGAACACGCCATGACCATTGTTGAAGGCAACGGTAGGTTGGCTACCGTCACAGTGATAGTAACCCCACTTGTCTACTTCAATGACTGAATCATTCTTATACTCGAAGGCTGCAAAGAAGGAAACAACGAACGTATCAGAAATCTGACAATTTAAAAGCTGCTGGCTGCGCGCACAAAAAGAAAACTTGTTTTAGCTGGTCCTCGTTTTCTTGCAAGGACACCTGTGGTCATCAATCTTTCCTTGCTGGTTTCAGAAATAACCATTTTTCCATGTTTTTTCCCCTAAACTAAACAAAACTAAAAAAGAGGCAACTTAATGAAGTTGCATGGTCTTCCCATTTCTATCAATAGTTTAACTAACTCAACTTTATGCATCATTTGCAGCGAACAAAAATGAAAGAAACTTTATAATTCCATAAACGTTATCATTAACATTGCATATAATTGTTTTATAAACTGCATTCTAACATATATACATCGATAAACTGAAAACGGTTGCCCACTTTGTGAAGTGTTTTATAACCAGAGAACATGTTGCGAGGAAGGGAGATAGCGTGGCAGATTTTTTAGCTAAGGAGAGTTTAGGGAGAGATGATGCTTTCATTGCTTGGCTGTAAATTTTCACTCTTTTACTTGCTTCTGTCAGAAACAAGCTGCCAGAGCTTTTAATATATATATTCTCGTCATTCATCAAAAACAAAACTTGGTTGTAGAAGTAGAAAAAAAAAACCATAAGGAAAATATATACCCAAAATTAATCTAGCTAAAAGGTGATGAGCTAACTGTAATAAACTCACAGAGAGAATCTCCAACATGGAATCTGTTCCTTGTGGCCCACTGAGTGTACACGGCAGAGCTGTTCTGTCCAGGTTCTTGCCATCCAAACTCATCCCCAACCTTGAACACCTTTTCTGCATTTCCGAAACCAGTAGCAATGACAAAACAAGTGCAAAAGAAAACCGAAAGAGATGCCATTTTAGTGATCTTCATTGTTCTCTGTGTATCTGGCTAGATAGAGAGATATATGACCAAAAGTTAGCTTGCTATGATATGATGGACGTGGGTTCCTGCAGTATATATAGCTGCATTGTTGCGAGTAGTAGTGGGTAGTTAATTTTAACTCGAAACGTGGGGGTTTTTTGTGGTTCCATTAATTAAGTAATGGATCATTGTGGGGATAATCGTGAGTGGATTTGTGACCGTTATGATTTGAAGAAATCCAGAATTCATTGACTCTTTCAAAACATGACTTGCTGGGAGTTTTGACAGCAACTTCTTCCAATTTAATAATATCATAATAAACATTAATTTAAATCCTTCTATCGTATAAATAAGTAGAGTGGGATGAATTGAAATTAAGTTCTTGGCCACTTCTGCTATTAATTACGGACGCAGCAAGTTGATCGAGCTTATATGTGAAGGTGTCCTTTCCTTTTTGATTGATCCAAAAGCTAATATATATATATATATATATATATATAGACACACACACACACACACACACACACCTCTTACTTTCAATTAAAAGAAAAACACAATTAATACAGCTAGTAGAGGTGATTACCAAAAAAAAAAGTCACTGTTTTGAGAAATCATAGTTTGTTTGAACTTCATTGTCTAATTATTTATAGATTTTTTGTTTTATTTATTTTATTAACTAAAAGATCTTGAAGCATAGAATTAATAAAATTATTATCCATGATTTATAATTATAATAACATTATTTATAATTTTATAAACATAAATTCTGTTTTAGATATTTCATCAAGGGCATTCCTTTGATAGCATCGGCATTCTTATGAAACGAAAAATCAGGTCTTTTTTCTCAAGATATGCATACAAGGCGAGGGAGGAGCTCGTTTACTTTCAGAAAATATTTGAATCATACCAGGGTGATCCCTGGTATTGTTTCTAGGCATGCAATGGTGTCCCATCTTGCATAATCCACCCATCTGGAGGAACCTGCTGTGCATTTGCTGCAATTACATTTATCCAAAGCTTGAGTTCTTGACAGATCTGACTCATATCCAAATTAGAGACTCGTATTCCTGGTGAATGTGAACTCTCTTTTTACAATCGCCGTCTTTGTTGGTTTCTTTCTTACAACCCTAAATCAGCACAGCCTCGAAAACCGCACACCTGCGACGCAGGCATCGACGTGGCCAAGAATCTACTAGTCTTCGGGGCTGTGTCCTTCAGCTAGCTTCTTCCTCTTCTCTTACCTAATAACACAGGGCCTGAAACTGGCTATCTATTTGTTGAACAGTGCAGACGTAGATGAGGCTCTCAGGGCAAACACTAATTTGAAGGTTTTGAGGTTCGGGATGATTGGATCGGCTGTTGCTTCGGTTATGGGTTGTGTGTTTTTGATGCGGTCAGTGATTAATGTGATGGGGATGTTGTCTTGTGGGAGGAAAAGAAGGAAATTCTTCTGTTGTCAAATAGAAAAGCACTTGGAATTATTGGGGATTTATCAATAAAAAGCATTGTATTACTAAATTTGAGCTAATTAATTAATATTTATTAATTAACATGCGGAGGGGATTTCATTGTTTCCTCCTCATAGTTTTTTATTTAATTTTATTTACCCTGATTTACTGATATAAGTCATTTGATTCAAATTATTTTTTTATATATATATTTTTAATTAATTTTAAAATATATATATTTAGTTGAAACTGCATTCCCTTAAATTTCAAAAAAAAAAACTTTGATAATTTTTTTTATATATTTTTTTATATCATTTTGAAATACTAATATCAAAAATAATTTTTTTAAAAAAACTTTATTTTTATATATTTCTAAGCGAAAAGCACTTTGACCACCACCACTACCACAATCTCAAACACACCCTTTAGTTGGATGTTTTTCTCCAATTTTATCCTGAATTCGATAGGTTAATTTAGATTAAGTTAGATTTTTTTTGGTTAATCAGGTTGACTCAAATTACTTTTTTTATGTCTTTTGCTTAATTGATTTTTTTTTAACTTTTATCATTCAATATTGAATTGATTGAGAATTTAGTTTTATAATTTATTTTGATTTGCTTTTTATATAGTTATCTTAGTCACGTAATCTGGATTGAAAGTTTAGCTGGTTCATGTGAGTTGACTCGAGTTATTTGTTTTTTGATCTTTTTTCATTGATTTTTTTTTTAATTTCATCCTTCAACATTGGATTGATTTAGAATTAAATTTCATAATTGTTTTGATTTGTTTTCTATAGGGTTATCCCGGTTCTACAATCTAAATTGCGGATTTGACAAGTTAACTCGGGTTGACCTGAATCAATTTAATATGTTTTCATCTTAATATTTTTTTAAAAAAAAAAACTATGCCTTGAATTTTTTTAGTCAAACTACCTTTTTAATGAGCATTCATTATCTTTTGACATGTCAAGTTAATTATATCATATTGGATCAACCTTTACACAATTTATTTTTTATCTACTAGAAAACACATTAATAATACTTATTATTTTTATGTTTAAAAAATTGATCTAATCCTTAGTCTACCCCAAAACAAAAATTGTAATGAAATTTTGTTGCTATATTTTAGACTCCTCCAATCAGGGACGAAACTAGAATTATTTGTTGGGGGGGTAAAATTAATATAACAAGATATAATATTTATTTTAATTTATTGTATATGAGTTGTAAAATAAAAGTTACATAATTTAGTTTTATTCAAATAACTTACTACAAACATATAATAACCTTTGTATAAGGTAAAATGTTTGGAGCAATATCAAATTGAGTCAAAGCAATGAAGTTAATTTCATCTTTATAATGTATCTATCACTTTAATGTTGTTGGTTTTTATACCTATCAAATATAAACATACAAAGTATATAAGAAACATTAACTAAAGTGAAGTATTATTTATGTTTGATAAACTTTGAAATAAAGCAAATAAATAATAAAAAATGATTCTTACATATTTATTTTAATTGTGCTCGTTGTTCTTTCAGCAATTTCTTTTTTTATATAAACAATCAAATAATTTGTAAGAAAATCATCCTCCATCTGATTGCGAAGTCTTGTTTTAACAATCTTCATCGTTGAAAAAGCTCGTTCAATAGGTTGTGAGTTATCAATATATTTTTTTTTCTTAAAAAAATCAATTTTTCTTATTTTGTTCATGGTTCAATCTAAAATTAAAACATATATAGTAAGAAAAAATTGATAATTTTGGTGGCTCTGCTAAAAACAAAACATAAAAAATCCAAGCATAATCAAACAAACCAATAAAATATATCTAATTAATTAGAAAAAAATCACTATAACAAGAATTCAAAAAATAATTGGTAGAACTGAAAAAAAAGAGCAAAAATGATAGAATTATATATATAAAAAAACCTCATCAAATTATTAACAAACATCTCAAGTAAAACAAAAATAGATTTTAAATTTAAGTTACCTTGTTTTGTTTGATGAAAGATAAATTAATTAGTGACTCTGTTTTAATTTTTTTATAGAAAAATTTTACTCGTAATTTATGTTTTTATTTATATTTTTGATTGCTGCATGATTTATATTAGGACAAATTAAGTGATCTATTTTTTGTTTTATAAAATAATATTTTTATATTGTTTTTTTTCCACCTAAGTTAAAAATAAATTCAAAGAAAATCAAAAGTAAAGTTAAGGCCCACCTCTTTAAAATAAAATATATAACTTTTTCTTGTATTTCATTATTCAGTAATGAAACAAAATTAAAATGTGTAAAGGGAGGGCCCGGGCCCTGGTTGCCCCCCGGCTTCCTCCCCTATCTCCAATTAAATCCTTATAATTTCATCTTTATATTCATGATTTTTTCAATTAGGTTCCCCTAAAAAGTTTTATAATTACACTTGTGGCCCTACTACTTCTGAAAGTGGAGATGATGCTGCAATTTTACAGATGAAAATGAGCAACATGGGAAGAAAGAATTCTACATGATAAGACATGGAAGTATTGTACTGTTTTCTGTGTGTAATTTTATGAAATTTTAGGTTGGATTTTCCTTTGATTTTCATCCCATTTGGCTTAGTCCCTGTTTTGATGGAGGATTGACTTTGATGGTGTTCTTCTTTGTACTTTGATTTTCATATTAGAAATGTTTCTATCTCATTACCGGTTGATCGACAGAAAATCTCAAGTCTTCCACAACCCACTTAGCTCTCATGTTTTCCTCCAGATGTCTCCACAACTTTTCTTATCTCGTATGCAAGCACAGAAATGCCTTTTCGTCTATGTGGTCTCAATGCTTGTAAGCCTTCCACACCATCCACCAAATCTTTTTGGGTGCACCAAATTTTCCAAACCCTAAATTTCTAGAGTGATTAGACAATTCAATCTTTTAAATTCCTTAATTTATTCAACTTAGTTTAAGCATTACACCTGTTTCTAGCAACCCCAAAAATCTCCACCTCATCTCCTTCCTTCTTGATAACATTGCATCACAAGCTTCTCTAAGTAATTAAAATAAGTGGATCCACATTCATTGATTCATTGTTTTTTTTTTAAAAAAAAAATTATTTTTAACATCAACACATTAAAATAATTTAAAAACATCAAAAAAATTAATTTAAAGTAAAAAAAATAATAATTTATTTTTAAAATACTGTTAAAACACAAAAATAAACAAGTCCACGTAGTATAGTTTCCATAGATAGCATAACAGATTTTATATATAAAGGCAATTTAATTACAGGATTATATCATCTTTTAATTGAGATATATTATCTTTTAATTGAAACAAATAACAGATGAAGGGAGAGAAGGGAAGGGAGTGAAGGGAAGAAGAAAATGGAAGAGGTTGTAAGAAAAAAACTGACATGTAGACATTGTGTTTGTGTTATATTATATATTAGGATAGAAAAAAAAAATTGAATTTTTTAATTGATTAGTAATGTGAAGTGTAATTTTCTAAAAAATAAAGGTAAAGTGAAAAACAATTATTTAATTATACAATAATAAAAATAAAAATTCACAAGAAAAACATTAATCGATAATTTTTATCATCTTTGTAAAGAGATTTAACAACAACAAATTTGAGTAAATTATATAAAGGAAAAGGTACTTTGACCCTATTCCAATTTAAATATTTTTTTCACTTTGCTTCTATGTTTTTATATATTACAGTTGACAACCTGAAATTTATAAATTTATAGTACTTTACATATCCTCCCTCATGTATATTAAAAAATAATCAATAAAAAAATTAAAATATTTATAAAATTGTCATTATAAAGAGCTTTCATGTTAAATATTATAACTTTATCTTTAACTTTATTTAAAAAAAACCATAGCCAACGCCCTCAACCTTTTCCTCTGCAATCTAGCTACCCAAACCCAACAAACCAAAACAATAACATATATAGCAGTATAGAAACCCTTTTTTTATTTATTGCACAAATCTAACGAAGCAGTGTCTCATGGTACAAAAATCTTCCAAAAACACGCTGTGAAAACGACCAAAAGAAAAGGGCCCCAAGATTGGAGCCCTTGAATTGCCTGAGAGAAGGATGCTGTCAAAGAAAAGCAGAAAGGGAAAGGGAAAGGGATGGCGTAGATTCTTGAACATAATCAATTATTAGACACGTGAAATTATGAATTCGGAGGTGGATTTTGGTAAACTAACAAAATATAATGGGCAGCACCAGAATATCAAGATCAAAATCAGATTTGGTGTGGAGAACTTGACTTCTGTAATCCTCCATGTTAGATTGACTCAGGCAAGGTGATCGGGACACATGCTGGATGAATTTGGAGGTGTTTATGTTGAAGGAACAAAACATAATGGAAGTTCTCTATGTTTGATTGACTCAGGCAACGCGATTGGGACTGGGTTAATCAAATTAGTAAGTGTTTGCTGATTTGGGTTTTCAAAAAACTTTTTTTTATAAAAAACTAAATAAAAAATATTCCCTGAAGAAGACCATCCCTGGCAAGCATGCCCCAAAGAAAATAGACCAGGCCCCATGCCTGGTTAGCTTTTTTTTTTTCTCTTTCATAACAGAAAGTAGTAGGTGACATTTTGCTTGTTTTGGCAAGTGACATGTCGTTTGGTGGTTGATTTTTTCAATCATCAAAGGCCACCTTTAATAGAGCTAATTTTATTAAGAAAAATTCATTTACCCCAAGATTAGTCATTTTAATGTCCAAATTGATATGGCTTGGAGACGGGGCCATGCCTCTAGAGACTTAAGGAATTCAACATAATCATAGGGCTTGTTGCATCAATCATAACAAATTATAAATATAGATATAATTTTTTACTTCGTCGTAACTAATTCTAAATGAATTTTTTATTTGAATTAATCCTATAAAAATATATTTATTATTGTTATTTGATCATCAGATTTTACTAATATAATCACTAATCTCTCTCGAGCATCAATAAATTATTTTAACAAGCAAACTTCTTGGATCACTATAAAAAAAATCTAAACTTGTCAAAGTTCATTATAAACAATAAAACCCTTTAAGGATTACTCAAGTTCTATATATATTTCTATCCTATAGTTTCTTGTGGTTTTTCAAACAATGATTGAAACAATTATCATTTCTTTGTCTCAAACTAAATCCCAAATTATACAAATGATGATCAAGCGTATACAAGCATCAAGTCCAGAATGAAATACTCAACAAATATTGAATTAATTCAATCAAAGAAATATTTGCATAATCATAGTTAAGCTACATCAAAAGCCATAGAATAAAAAAAATACTTCATAACTAAAAAAAACTTGATATAATAAACATCACTCAAGAATATGAAATGATCAGAGAATTGAACGTTTTAAAAAAGCTACTATTCTTGTCTTCTAAAACAAGTCAAAATATATTAAAAATTACAAATAAAAATAACATAAAAATTATTTTTATTGAATATTAATGAGCATGTTTTTTTTTTCATATTAGTCATATTATAATTTTAAAATTTAAAATTTTTTATAAAAACCTATAATGTTATATATTTTATTATATTGCATTTTGATTAAAATAAAAAAATAAAAAAAAGATAGAACACAGAAAGAGGCTAGTAGCTTAGGCCTAAACAATTAGGCCTGCTCTTCTAGCCTAACAATAGCCCTGGTGTATATTAGCTTGCAAAACTAGGCCTATACGTGTAGCCTTCTTTATTATTATTAGTTTTTTTTGTTTATGGATGATTGACATGTTATATGTGTTTTTACTTTATTTTAAGAAATAAAATAGATAATGCATTGCTTATAATGAAAAGCAACATATTGTTTGCTATTTAAAATTCCAACCATCGAAGAAGTGATGAGAAAGTTGAATCCTAAGTTTTTTGAACCCAGAAACCTTTTTTTAAACCTAATTTCACATAAAAACGTAAACAACTTAAAAATCTCAATGAAACTATTTTCAATTTTAAAACACCTCAAATTGGTCAAAAACATGATATTAAACCAAATAAAAAAAATAAAATCCTTTCTCTACTCCGATTTACTTTTCTTGGTGACACTCTTTTCATAAAATATATATATATACACACACACACACACACACACACATCAAGATCACTTTTTTTATTATTGAAATGTGAGTAGCCGACTATTTTTTCTTTTTTCTTTTTTATTTTTCAACTACTTTCTCAAAATTTAGAGATTAAAATGTAAAAAAAATAAAGAAAAAGTCAGGTTATTGTTGATTGTTTTTCATTCTGGTGCCTGTTATTTTAATATTATTTATACTACAAATTTAAATCTCATTCCATTAAATTGGCATCCAATTTAATTTTGAAATTTCACCAAACACTAGAATTGTCGAAAATATGGATCGGGGAGAAATTGTCAACACATGAAACACCACAATTATGATAAAATTAAGGAAAGGAAAATTTCAAGGTCCGAGATAAAGAAAATTATAAACAATATTCTTTATTGAAAAATGCCATTAAAGGAGATGAACAATATGGAATGGTCAAAGGCTATTGTGTCTTCGATGTATTGTACTGGTCTTTACATCCGTGCGATGCGTGGAGCTATTTTCAAATATAATTTTATTTAATTATATTAAAATGAAAATAAATATTCACAATAGTTTGAAAGATTTAAATTTTAATGGAGAAAATGTACTTCTTAAGTTCAAATCCTCATTCTTTATTGAAGAAACATTTTAAATTTTAATGGAGAAAATAATTTTATTTTTTTCTTTTTAAATAATAAAATATTATATTAAAGAAACATTTTAATTTTTAAGTAAAAGTTAAAGCTATCAGATGAAAATCAATAAATACAATGTTATATTCCTCTCTTTTAAAAATATGTAGTGGTTAATCAGGCTAAGATATATATATAAAGAAGCCATGAATTATCAATCGTTTTGATTTACACCATTTATAGTTTTTTTCCCCTTTAATTTTAGCACATGAAACTATATGTATATTGAATATTTGAATTAGAACTTTTCCTGTCACTGTTCATTACCTGCATTTCACCATTTTAACTATCAAATTACTTCAAAAGATCATCGGAATAATTCTGTAAACCTCACAAACAACATTTCAAAATAAAATAAAAAATAATTATAGAACTCAAATCCAACACGAAATTAATTTTAAGTTCTTGTTTTTAATTAGATTCAAGATTTCCAAGTCTTAAAACACTCAAATCTATTAATAGCTGGTTTCGTTTCATTACTAATGGTGATAGGGGAGGTTAATTCCAAACATCTAATTATTTAAATTTTAAAGTTTTTTAAAAAATTAGAGAGTAAAAATACAAAAGCAGCCCGGTTAAATCCTTAAAATTCCATGGCGAACTGACATTTCTAATGGGAAACTGCCATTCTATCGTTAAAGTTACGAAAAAATCTAAAAACCTCAAACTTCTATAACATGTTATCTCCGATTTAAGCATGTCTGAAACAGTGGAACACTAGCTAGCAAGCACGAACAAGAGTACTTTCGAAACAAGCTGGTCATAAATGGCTCTAAAAGTGAGACACGCAAGGTACTGTAACAAAATAGACATTAACTCCTTGTTATTTACAAAGGGTTAAGGTGCCATGATCACAAGACTTCCAGTAATGATAGAAGATATCGCTGGAATTACTTGAAGGATGAACCCTTATTTCGTACAACTCGTGCTTATCCAGGAAGGATAACAGCAAGTGTATCGAAAGGCAACGATCTTCAGTGCTTGGATCTGGAGAGCCATATGACTTCCTGAACGGCAGATGCAGCAAGCAAGAAGCAGCTCAAGAAAGTGAAGAATATAGAGACAGCAACATGGTCACAGAAGCTCTGTAGAGGCTTGCAGAAATTTGGCAAAGCTGTGTGTCGGATTCCGGTGCGATTGAGGTTGGTGACTCCTGATGCAGCTGCCCCAGCGCTTATCGTTGCATATGCAAATATCTACAACTCAAAAGTTGATGAGACCTAAGTAGAGTACTGGATTAATGCATAAAAAGGTGGAACTTCAATGTGTAAAGTATGCACTATAGTCTATAGCTAGGTGGGATCAGTAAAGAAGACTCTGACTCGTCTTCAAGCTGACCTCGTTACCTTGTTTGGTAACATGAATCAGCTGAGTTCTGTGGATTTTCAAGATCAGTGATAACCAAGCATGCAAGACTTTTTTCCTGGTGACAAAAAAACTAACTGGACGAACAAATGAAAATTTCAGAATTCAGAAAGGCACGTTTTCTCATTTGCAATCGAAACTACTGGGAGACTACCGATCGGAGAGACAAGTAGATGCGTGCTTTTTAAGATAAGCTGTTATGTATATACCTGATCTCCTGCAAAAACAAGCCATGCATGAGTTCTTGATTGAATCACCGGAGATTTTCTAAGCAACCTTGACACGCTAATCAGCAGTTGCAGCAAAGAGTGCGCTGCAACAACTGCAGAGACTCCAACCACATATCTGTTCAGCAGGGATGACAGAATTCTTAACATTAATTAGCTCATCCTAATTTACACAAACATAACTCTTTAATATATGTGGTTCTTAAGTAGGATTCGAGCATGAGACCATCCCCAGTTCTGCTTTGCTTTGGAGGACATATGCTTGTTAGGTTTTGTATTTTAAAAGTATTTTTAAATATATTAAATTTTTTATTTATTTATTTTAAATTAATATATTTTTAATGTTTTTTAATTATTTTAATGTATTAATGTTAAAAATAAATTTTTAAAAAATAAAAAATATCTTTAATATATATTTTAATATAAAAAATTATTTAAAAAACAATTTCAACACATTAAAAACTAAAAGTACAGGAGTGTCATCAACTTGTCACCCAAGATTTACTTCAGTAAAAAAAGTAGAAAATCATAATCTGACCAAGACCCGATAAAGCAAATACGAAGAGAAAAGCAAAGGAAGAAAACAACAACAGTCACGGGTTTGATTCTGTTCATTCAAATGCCATGAGAGTGGAGGGTGGGAGTACCAAAAATTTTGTTTTTCCTGAAAGGGCAATTCCGTCAACATAAAAATAAAAACGTTTTTTCATACAATCTGACAAACGAGTGAGGTCGTCAGGCTCCGCTTTTGTCGGTCAACCTTGGAAAATTCAATTTAAAAAACCACAAAGGAGGGGTCGAGAAAGAAAGGGCTCAAATTATTGCCACTTAATTTGGATTGTTTGGTTACTAAGAAAATATGCAAAAGTAAAGCAAGTAGAATCTGCAAATTATCTTTATGACTATAAAATTAACTCAATGAAAACGGCAAACTCATATGATTAAGAGATATTCATGTGATAGCATATGTTTTTATTTGAAAATAATAATTTTTTATTAAATTCAAAACCAATTTGAAAGCAAGAATGAATTTTATTAAAAAAAATCAAATAAATTATATATACCCTCAGTTATTTTCCTTCCACTTTCTGTTATTTTCCCTCAGTTTCCCTGCAACCAAGCAGCAGCAGCAAGAACAAAATGGGCGAGGGGCATTAGGATAAATCTAACTTACTCAAATGAGTGAGAGAAGGACCACTTCGATTGAATAGGGAGCATGAAGCCATAGATGGAGACGGTACTGGACTGTTGGGCTGTGACCATTGAGGACAGAGCTACAACAGATGTCACCATGCACAACACCCTGAGTAACACGTTCATAACTTCAGCTTTCCGGCCAAAAGGCCTCATAGCAGCTGCCGATCCCCCTATGTTCTCAGTCACCATCTTTGACTCAGGCAGCTGCACTGCCACCTCTGCTGCTGCCATTTTTTGGCCATTCATCATCATGTTTTTTTTTTTTTTTTTCTTGGGGGGGGGGGGGGAGATATGATTTAGGAGGCAATCAGGCAATAGAGGATCAAGAGAGAGGGGAGGTTTTTATAGGCAACAGAGGGAGGCAGGGTACTTGTCTTCCTCCGCGGTTACTTGTACAGCGTGTGCTTAAAATGTGTTAAAAAATAAACATTTATGAAGTGCTTGTGATAGTATAATATTAGAGCATGACATTTTAGGGAAATTTAGCTGCAACTTCCCCCGGCCACCACCCACCATTGACAATTAACACAAGAAAACAAAAACAACATTGTTTTTTGTTATGCACTTCCTGTTCAACTACTCACTAATTACAGTATACAGTGTTTTTTTTTATATATATAATTTCTTACAACTCTTAATCTCATCATCTTCTGAGTAGTTTCTCCCATCCACCCAATCTTTTCCCTCAGCACTCTCTCGAAGAAGAGGCCACACACAAAGGAGAAGTCGAATGAATCAGTTCTCTCCCTATCTCTTTTTTATTTTGACAACCCAGAATTTACATGATGAATTCTCATGAAAGACTACATGATTAACAAGGGCCGAAGGACAAAGCAATCATGAGCAAAATTATGATATGTTGTGTATGCAATTCAAGGACCTTTTGGGTTCTTTAGATTTGTGGAAACTAGTTGAAGATGGATATATTGAGCCATAATCAACAACAGCGTAAGCAACCCTGAGTGATGAGGAAAAGAAGAATCTTAAAGAATCTAGATGACCAATTGTTTGTTTTTGTATTTTAAAAATATTTATTAAAAAATTTAAATTTACTTTAGTTAGAAATGATGGCTCCAGCAAAAACTCAAAAAATGCATGGGAGATTCTCATAAAATCATATGGTGGTTTTAATTGGGGGTGCAATGATAAAAACTATAAGGTTGGAGAGCAAGCATTTTATTTTTGGAGGGTCTAAATGCGTAACTTTTATGAAATAATTGAAAATTTAAGGACTAAAATTAAATTTAAAAATATATATATATATATATATATATATATATATATATCTGGTAAACAATGGCAAACAATTAATGATGGCCCACGCGTGAGGAAATTCTATGCATCTTCATGAACTTGAACCATCTATAAGACACCCAGCTAGTAAGAGAATGTTCCTGTGGAGTCAATAAAACATCCATTTCTTTTAATGCACCGGAAGTTAACGAAATGAGGGTTGATGTTTCAAAGTAAAAAACATGAAGGCCTAATGATCACCATTATGCATAGGGACAGGGACCTCAGACAAGCTTGGCCGCCAAGCTCCACCCAAAGCTTGCCGTAGGTCCAATAATAAAGGAATTTATTGCACATATATTTTTAATTATTATTTTTTTATTTTGAAGTATTTTGTGTGTATCACACAAGTTTATTAGGATTTTAGATGCCTTTATGAATTATTGACTTTTTAGAAATTTAATATGTTTTCCAAGTACTAAATTACTAGGGTAGGTTGAATTTAAAATTGAGTATCGATTGATTTTTAGATTCTAATAAGAGTTTCACAACTCTATTTTGTTATCATTTTAAAAAACTAAGGCATAGGCCTACAATTCATATGAAGAGCATATAATTCAGTTTTGTTGTTTTGAAGTCCAAAAAACATGTCGAAAGACAGTTCGAATCAGATCTGAAATTTCTGTGACTCAGACACTGTCTCAGGTTTTGACTTATATCTCGAGTCCCAGAGGTCCAAAAATTACAAGATTAGTTTTGCTAGAAATAAAATTTAATTTTCTACAATTGTTCTAGAAATAGAAAAGTCTTAATTTGAACATTTTCTACTCCAAATTTAGCCTGCAATATCATGAAGGAAAAGAATCTGAGACAGAGAAGGAAATTGACTTCCTTTCCTTTGGACAATAATGCTAGAAAATATATACACACACACACACACCTCTTTTGATAGTAACTAAAGGGACTCTCGACGCCCTAAACACACCACAAAATATAGGAGACGACACTAAAATAAAAAATAATAGAACTGAAAAGAAAAAAAAAAAAAAAAAAAAGAGGTAGCAACTGACTTCAAGACGTCCAACTTTTCTCCAGTCTTCCTCCACTTTTGTGTGATGCTTATTGTGTCAAATTTGTTTCTCTTTCATTTAGCTATGGACTAGCTTTTATTATGGGATTTCTTTATGTAACCTAGCTACAAATATGTGAACAATTTCTTTAGTTGAATTAATCCACTAGTTATTGAGTGTTTCATTCTATGCTTAATCCTTGTATATATTTGGCCAACATTTGCATGATTTGGATTATAATTTAAGACCATGAAGTCACTAGTATGTCACTGTGAGATAGCTCTTATTAGTTCGAGTTGGTGCCGGTAGCTGTAAACTCTTTTTTTCTCTATGGGAATCATAGTCATATTGTAGCCAAAACTTGTTTTTCTTTCTTGAAAACTTCATAAACTTCTTCATGCTCATAGACTCTTGGAACAACTGACAAATGTGATAGGTGATGAGGGAAGACCTTCTATCTTAAACAAGAAAATGCACCGAATGCAGATAAAAAAATGAGTCTACTCATGCTCAAGCACAGTGGAATAAAGGACTAAAGTTATAAAAGATCTTGCTTACGTATCATTGGAAAATGCATTAATATAAATATGGCAATAAGAAGAGATAATACAAAAGTGTGTAAACTATAAAAACGAGTAAAAGTGGATTGTCCTACACTAACACTTGCACGTAATAACTCTACCAAGGAGGATCCTATTATTACAGTTAGGAAATTGATTGATTTATTATATATTTTTACAGCAGTTAATGCATATTAAGGATAACAAATAGTTGTTTGAGATCCTAAAACATAGAGCAATTGGAAATTGTTTCCCTACTCTAAGGAACAACTATTTTAAAACTATCAAATTGTTACAATCCTATGACTTATGATATGCCCTTTTAAGATGAAGCTCGAGATAAAAGTCCAATCTATATTTTGGATGAGTTGCCTCTCTTCTTCTATGACCTAGGATGAAGACATTATACCTTTCTGTCTGGTTTTCTTGTTTATTTATAATGCATTAGTCGTAGTCTATAGTGTCCATAAAGCATTATGGTGCTTATAGAGGAGTTATGAGCTTTAATACTATTATAAGTAGGGTGGCAAAGTCCTCGACCTAACTTGAATAAATGTAATACATAGCACCTTCCCCATTTCTCCTTTTTTTATTCTCTTAGAACTCTAACCTAGTCCACTCTCCTTTGTATCGGGTATGAAAAGCCACTTGAATCCTAAAAGTAAATCCTAAAGCCATGAGTTTAGGTCCAACCCCCGTATGCATTCTACCCAGGATT
>CM031969.1:16162084-16278152 GCA_018804465.1 Populus tomentosa | reverse complement strand
TTGTAGTGTTTCGACTTTTCTAGCTAAAGATGCATATTTGGCTTGGAGGTCATGATCTTCCCTAAGGTTGTACATACCTATACTAGATGTATGAGGTTGAGTTTTACCCAGTGCCTCATAAGTGCTTGTAGTGTTCTAATTTTGAGCATTTTCAACTAGCAAGTCTAGGTACTCTATTGCTTCATCAGGGTCTTTATTTTCAAAAGTTTCATTGCACATTAATTCCACCATTTATCTATCTTTAGGTGTTAACCCTTCATAAAATTGTGAAATCAATCTCCATGTTTCAAAACCATTATGAGAACAAGTATTAAGCAAGTCCTTATATCTATCACAACACTGGTAAAATGTTTGTATTGGTTTTTGAGTGAAAGTGGTGATTTGTCTTTTGAAAGAGCTTGTTTTATGAGAAGGGAAAATTTTCTTTAAAAATTATTGTTGCATTTCATCCCAAGCACGAATGGATCCTAACTTAAGATTTTGTAGCTATATTTTAGCTTTATCTTTTAATGAAAAAGGAAAAAGCTTTAATCTGATGGTGTTCATGCTACAATTTAAGTCATTATAGGTGTTATAGACTTCCTCAAATTCTCTCAAATGCATGGATTTTCTAGATCTAAGCTATGAAAAGAAAGTAAAAATTGAATTATGTCTGGCTTAAAATTAAAATGAGATGCATCAGGAGAAAAAATGATACATGTTCGCGCACTTGTTCTTGTTGGATTCATGTAGCGTTTTTATTTTCATTATTCTTATTATAAAGCGACAGATTATCCTCTTCGGCAGTGTTTTCTAAAGAAGATGAGGATACCCTATAAAGTCTATCATTTAATGTACGTGACCAAACTCTCATGCACGTGTAGGAAGAGAATAAAAGGAAGAAAAGAAAAGGAAAATGAAAAGGAAAATGAAAATGAGACAAAACACAAGAAACAAAAGTTAGATAAAAGAAAAGTGAAAAGAAAAAAATATAACAAAATTTATAATTTGTATAGAAATTTACCTCCCCGGCAACGGCGTTAAGAACTTGACACGACCAAAAGATTGATGTCTTCTCCCAAGTGAAGGAGTGTCGAAGTAATAAATAACTCGGCAAGATCGGGGTCGAATGACGGGGAGGTTAACTATATAACAACAACAACAACAACAAGTTATAGAGGACTTTAAGATGTAAGATTAATGTGAGGATTCAACAATGATAAAAACAAATATCAAGGTTAGAGGATCTACTAATAGTATTAGAAATAAGTATAGTATAAACTCTTTTTACTAATCAACTGGAAACCACACACAAAGAAGGTTCCAATCGGATGATTTATCCTTAATAGTTCATTATAAATTTTTAACATAATCATATTAATTATCTTATTTAAATAATACCAAACTTTTAAATATTGTCAGGAATTCATGATGCTAACTTATGTTAACAACAAATCAAGTTCCTTTCATAGCAAAGGTGCAGGTTATACCATACGGTTGGTTATAAAAGTGTCAAGCATTTGTTATACCAAGTGTTATACAACATAAATCTAGATTAACCATTTAACAAGTAAGGTATTAAGAATTAGTAAGATAAAAAGATAAGACATGTTAATAACAAACTTTCTTGGATATAAACATTGAAGCCCATGTTGAGTTTATATTATATTATTCTAACACTATTAGTGAAACTTTTTCACCTTGACATAATAAACTTAGCTAAATATTATGAAGAAGAGAAACATAAATAAACAAGAGGAGAACATGATTATATAAGTATAGTAAAGGAAATGAAAGGCATAAATAAGAGATTAATGAAAATATAATATGGAATAAAACTTGAACATTACAAAATACAAATAAAAAAAGTAAGAGTAAGATCTTGATCTGAACAACCAAGATGCCTAAATGCATGGCAAATGCCTCATTTTATAGGCTAAAATTTAAAACTATTGATTTGATGATTAATTGTTGAGTGGGTGGCCACATCTTGACTTAGTGACAATCCTTATCTTCTTCTCTGAATAAAACATCATTGCTAACGTTAGAATTTGAACAAACTTTCCTCATAAAAGTTATAGGAAATTGTCTCAGCTTTCCAGGAAAAAAAATTGGGGTCATTTGGGCTTCTAAAACTCAAGATATGGGCTGAACACTGAACAGTATCTGGGCTGCAGGACAGATTCAGACTTCTCTGTTGTTGCTATAATTTGGACTTGAAAATGGCTTTTTTATATTTTAGACTCCACATGAAAGTTTTAGGCCTATGTCTTATCTTTCTATCCATATAAAGCAAACCTAAAGTTGAGATCTACAACTCTAGATATGATCCAATAACCTAATGGTGCTCCAGTTTGGACTGATCCAGCATCTTTTTTCTAAGTTTAGCCCTCTCTTTATCTTCTCAATTTCAGTAGTTAAACTCATTAATCAATCCTTTCATTTATATGATAGGCCTGCATTTAAGATTAATATTTACCATAAATTATAGGTATCTTATATTATTAGATATGTTATTATAAAACATGCTCTAGCTAAGGAGTTATTAATACTTCTAGTGCAAAATGATGATATAAAACCTTGATAAAAATATACTTTTAAGTACTAATCAGGAGGTTTAAAGAAATCACGACCCATTAGTAACCCCTCAAGTCTGCTTATTTTTTGAGAAATAGGGAGACTTAAGAATAAAGAAATTTTTGCCTAACCTTAGTTAAGTCATAATCCTGATCATGATGTCTTTTATACTCCCCCTATCAGGGCCTTACTAGTAGGGATGGTGTACCCAGAGAGTTCATTGTTTGAATCTTCAAGATGTGTTTTCAGTCCTTCCTCTAATGAGCAATGGACACTCGCTACTATCGTGGAGAAGCAGGTCCTAGATGCCACAGAGGTTTGTAACCCCATTTGGACTGATTGTAGGTGTTGCTTTATGAGGGTTGGTTTTAGCATTTTTTTTATGTTGTAGAGGCTGGTACCCATGTTATCCAAAAGAGATATGGGTTCCAGACTGCACACAAAATGTGTAACCTGAGTTGAATAGACAAGGTGTTATTGTAAAAAGGCTGGTTCCAGCACTTCTTGATGTTGTAGAGGTTGGTACCCATGCTATCCAGAAGAGAAGTGGGTCCCAGACCGCACACAAGGTGTGTAACCCAAGGATAGACAAGGTGAGCCTAATAAAGCCGCCCCGACACTTTTGAATGCCATAAAGACTGGTCTCATGCTATATAAAAGAGATGTGGGTCCCAGACCACACATATGGGTATATAGCCCATTTAGACAAAGATAATGGACTTGATAAAGCCACTATAGTACTCTTACTCCCAACTAAAAAGGCTAGACAGAAGGAAGAAAGGGGGTGTTGAAAGCCGCCTTAAAGAGTGAAGCATTGATCCCCTACTACTGCCCCGGAAAAATGGGTCCCAGACACCACATGGGTGTGCAACCCCGATTGGTGACAGTAGAGGTTGATGCTCACTTAGGACTTCATTACTGTCCTGAAGAAGTGGGCCCCAAATGCCACAAAGGTGTGTAACCCTGATTGGATCAGTAGGATGTATTTCTGATAAAGGAACATAAATTAAATAAGAACACAAGTGATAAAAATATATATTTTTTATCTATAAATTCAACAATGATATAACTTAAGGTGGTGAGTGCCACATATGAGGAAGGTCACAGCCTTGTAGGTCTTGTAGGTGATCAACCAATAGGGCCCTTTTGCCTTTTTAAAAGGTGTTTGAATATTTTCTTAAGGCTTTTTAGTTCCCTTTCACTACAACTACCCCTTTAACAGTTTGGAACTTCATGGTTAGATGCTTAGTGCTGACCACTACACTAATATGGTGGAGCAACGACCTCCCGATGATGGTGTTGTATGGGAGATGGGTGTTAATGACCATGAAGGTTTGTTAAACAGTCACATTGTGAGGTGCAGTCCCCATCGTGATAATCAACTCCACTGCTCCCTTCACATACACAGCTAATCCTTCTAACCCTATGAGGGGTGTTGACATTGGAGTCATTCTAGATGCGTTTATACCCATCTTGGTCATGGCCTCCATAGATAGGATGTTTATTGAGCTACCATCATCAACTAGGATCTTGTGGACCTTGTAACCCTCCATGACCATGGAAATCACCAAGGCATCTTCATGTGGATGTTTAATCCATTGTCCATCAACAGGGGTGAAGGTGATAGGTTTATGTCAAGAACCTTTTTGACCCAATGTAACTAGAACCTGGTCTCCTAGCTTCATTCTCTTATTGGTGTTGCCACCTACATTGGTTGATGAGCCCTTTATTATAACAATAACCTCTAAAAGTGCTAGCCCTTATTGGTTCATTTCACCTCCCTCTCCATCCATATATAGATCTTATTTTAAGAATTGTCTGAGATATCTTTGGGCTAAAAGTCTCTCCACTTCTTTTTTGAAAGCGTAACAATCCTTAGTGTCGTGTCCCTTCTCCCTATAAAATTAGCAGTACTTCTTGGAGAACTTAAGACTAGGATTAAGCTTTAAAAGAGAAAGATATTGAAGCAAGTTCTGATATCTCAAAGTCATGTAGATTTTTGTATAACTGGTATTTATAGGAGTTTAGATCCTTTCAGGCCTAATAAGATGTTCCCTAGAAAGCCCTTTCTTCGTGACATCTTGTCGTTTGATAAAGGCATAGTTTTGGTTGGGAGTTTCAACTCTAACCCCCTCTCTATTAATTTAGAAGGAGCTTCTATGAGCAGTCAGGGCTTCCTCCACTCTGATGTGGCTCTCGATTATCTGTTTGACCCTTAGAAGAGTTTTATCCTATAGTAAATGGAGTTGTTTCGATAATTTTTCACTTCTGACCTCCTTAATTAAAGCCTCATAAGCTATGGGCTCCAACAGGTCCTCCACCTGAACCATTTCTTCATTAAATCTCCTTAGATATGCCTAGGTGGACTCCTTTTTGCCTTAGATAATTTCAAATAGCTTTGTGGAGCTTTTCTTTGTGGGGATGCTGGTGTTGAAATGTGCTACTAACTTAGCATATAGATCCTGAAAGCTCAAGATCGAACCTGATTTCAGATTATTGTACCATGTCCTCACATTCCCTATGAAGATGGTGGGCAATATCTTGCACATGACATCATTATCATGAATGACCAGCTCAAAGCTCCCTCTAACATTCTGGATATGTTCCCAAGGATCTGCAAGTCCATCGTATTTGTCCAGGTTCATCTTCACAAATAAATATTCCTAAGGTACCTTAGCTTCCAAAACTCTCTTGGACAGTAGGGATCCTTCCACTTGGTACTAGTGGACAAGTTGGTGATGCCATGAGTTCTCCTCAGTCCTTTTTCTAGGTCGCTCTCGGTGTGAACCAGATGAACTGGAGGAATCTTGCATGGAATGATGGGAGTGATGACCTTTTTCTCTCTCACGGTGGCTAGTTTGAACTCTACGAGAATGTTCATTTCTCATTGGTACCGTTGAATGGTGTGAACATTCTTGAGTTGGACTACGAGAATGACATCTGAGTGGTTCATCCTATTTTGCCTAATATCCCTCTGCGTAGCTAAGGCATCTCCGGGCTACAGGGTTCCTTAGTGGTTAAGGTAGTAAGTTATGTGCTGGGACATCATGAGCTGGTTGAGGATGAACCGTGAGTTATCCTCTCAATCTGATGAACTCTTCAAAGAGCAAACATATTTGCTCAGCCATCTTCTCAATTTGAGGTTAGGTAGACATACCAGCAGCAATGTTGGCATCTTTGATATGCCCTAGTATGTATGGATCTACTATATTGGTGTAACAGATGGAACCGCATGCCAAAGCTTATTTTCTTGCTGAAGAAGTAATTAGCTTTTTGTAAAGGTTCACATAGATGGCGCCAACTAATAAGGATACAAAATCACAAGGAATATTCTGGAATGAGTTATTCCTAGAAATCATTGTACATCATTCACAGTGTGTTCTATGACCTTCCCTTTTAAGACTACATTGACTTCTTCTTTTATGGGTGTCGTCAGAAGGTGTGAATCTCATCCTTAATAAATACCTACACAAAGTCTCTTAAGGTGTTGATGGGGGACCCTCCGAAGATCAAGTCAGTACTATGTTTTATGTAACAAAAGACATTAATAAAAGTATTAATAAGCTTTTATAAAGATAGAGAAGAGGAAGGGGAAGATGTAGAATTAAGAAAGAATAAACAGAAAATATGTTTATATCTCAAAGTATAAGATTTTCGAACCCTTTTCCTGTATACTCATGCTTTCTTTTATATTATCTGGCTTGACCTGCTTTATACAACGTAGGAGGGGTAGAGATGTAATCTTTTAATAGTAAAATAATATTATTCTACTGCTCGTACCATCACATCTAATTAATATAAGCATGGACTACTTGTTCGTATTTAATAGGATTTGATGGGTATCATAATTACTAACCTAAACCCATAGTATGGAAGGCTTAGTATGGAATTACCTTTCAGCTATGCATTGAACCTGAGGGACATTGGGTTTAACTTACATACTAAGCCCAGGAGGAGTCGGGTTCAAATTATGACTATATCCAAGAATGATCAGGGACGGACATGCTACAACTCAATATGAAGTTGGGCGTGGTCGCGTCCTTGACCTAACAAGAGGTTGGGCGCGGTCGTGTTCTATAGCCCAATGTGGAGTTGGGCAGGACGCGTCCCTGACCCGGTACATGGAGTTGGGCGCGGACGTGCCCTTGTCTAACTTGGAGTTAGGCGCGGGCTTGTCATGGCCCAACCTAGGGTTGGGCACCAAAAACGACATAAGCTTATTTTGGGTTATGACTTCGTGCAATGGCCTTTTAAAGAGGGAAGGTTTAAGGAAATTGAGACCCATCAGAAATGCTTATCAAGAAACTCAACAAAAATATATTTTTTTACTTCTTTCAAAAAAATCCTATGATGTACTTATAAGAGATCATTACATAGTTTTAAAGAATGAAAATAAGCGTAGTTATAGTTTATAATGGTACTCTTACATACACAAAATAAGTGAAATTTCAACTTGACATATTTGTATTCAACTCTATTCTCTTTAATGATTATAATAAATCTTGAAACTCACAGGAGAGATGCAACTTTTCTAATTTTAAAAGTAAAAACATTTCATAAATGCAAAAACACATCATTTTTGTTTCAAACTCGTGCCCCACAAAAGTTTCATCATTGTGAATCATGTTTATCTCCATAAAAAAAAAAAAAAAAAAAAGTGGTTGCAACAATAGGCAGCGAATGGGAGCATGAAGGTGGATGGTCAACTTGATATTTTAACGAAGACTTTCTAGCTTAAACAAAAAGCTTGCTTGTAAAGGTGGGCACCATGATTAAGCAAGCAAGCATATCTAACCTTGTCTGAGGATTAGAAGTTCATGATATGTTTCCTTTTACATGAGATTTAGAGACTTGCTGCTCAAATGGAGTAGGATAGAAGGAACCCAATTCTTTTAGTTTGCTATTGAGTTTGTTCACCTAATATTGCTGTGTTTTTTGGATGATCCATTTAGCTAAATACGACTGCTTTCGAGCTTCTTGTCCACCAACGAAAAAACAATGATAAAGAAAAAAGGTCAAAGCCAGTCGCCAAAACGATGCATAGTAGTTGGTCCATATATATATATATATAACAACTTAGTAAAATGCTATGTTACCGAGCACTCACTTCTTGTTCTTGTTCTTCTTTTCTCGTAAACAAGATTATTTTATTTTATTTTGAACCACTTTCTATTGGGAAATATGAATACTTGAGTTTATATAAAAGTTAATTCTTAATATTTTCAACGTGATTTAACCATCTCAAGTCACGTAAACCCTACACGCAACATTCTCTTTTTGAGGTATATGTGGAAGTGGTTTTGTTGCATGACCACACCCACATTTCTCTACAATCATGCCCCATCATCCTCTTTACATTTATGCCACAGAGAGAGAGAGAGAGAGAGAGAGGAGTTTTTTTATTTCAAAAATGTTTTTTTAATAATTTTTTAATTTTTTTCTTTGCTTTAAATTAAAATTCTTTAATATTTTTAAATTATTTTGATATCATGATGTCAAAAATATTTTTTAAAAAAATAAAAAATATTATTTTGATATATTTTCAAATAAAAATTATTTTAAAAAATAATTATTACTACATTTTCAAATACAAAATAAATTAATGAAAAGGAAAAAAAATTCCTTTTTGAATTTGATATTCAACTGATTATTTTTTTTCCTTGTATAGTTGTATGCATTTTTTTTTCTTATTTGTTCCACAAAAACAATAAAAAATTTATTTTGAATTATTTATTTTTTGCCATTCATATTAGTAATTCAGATTTGGATTCTTTTTGTATAGGAAAGAAAGCATGATCCAAATCTTATTATTTATTTTTAATTTTATAATTTGATTAAATGGATGGAAAAAATAAATAATTATATATAGCATGCCTTAAATTAAATCATATCCAAATAATTTTAAATTTAATAATTTATATTTATTAAATACGAGTAAAAAAAATCCCAATACAAGAAATTTAATCCATGATCCTTCACTTTTTTTATTTTTTTTAAATTTTATTAGATGGTAATATGTGTTTTCAAACTAATTTGCACATTAATAAAGATTAAATATCTTCCTTTGAAAATTGTAAAGATACTTCACATAAAAACTTTTAAGAAAAAAACCTCTTCAACCACGATATCTATTCTCTATTCTATTAAAGTTATAGAATTTGATTTTGCACCAATAATATATATATATATATATATATATATATATATATATATATATATATATATATATATATATATATATATATATATATATAAAGGAAAGCAAAAATCATACCAAAAGGTATCATATGCGCGTGCATAATTGAACTCCTATTCAAATGGACACGTATATATAAACACGGGGAGACCGGGAGGGAGACACCAGCCTTGAAAAGCACGAAAAAAAAAACTTAACTAAACTAGTACGAGCGCAAGGCACAAAACTCTCTTGGAACTCTTCGAGTTTTTGAGGTAAGGTTAGTAACAAAATTGCTTCTGAATATGGAAAGAATCGGACCGTATCGGGTCGAACTGGACGAATCGTATCGGCCTCTCCCTGCAGTGTACCTGGCTTTACTCTTGATATGGTTTCTCTCCGCTTGCTCCTGGACTTTCAATACCTATAAAAACCGCCACTTTTCGGTATGAAATACCGTACTTTAGTTATTTTTTTATATAACTTTTGTTTCAAGTTCTTACAATGTCTGACATTGTTGCTTATTTGGGTTTGTTTAGCTGTTATTTGGTTCTCTTTCGTTGCTGTAAAATTTGATAACTGAAAGCCCTTTTATTTGTGAGAAAAATCTGAGTTTGGTTGTTGACCTCGTGAAGAGTTCAATTTTAAGAACAAAGGGAAAGTATTTGTATTTGGGTTTTTGGTTTTGTTGATGATTAGTATGATTTCGATTGCTCTCTATTTGGTTCATGGTCTAAACTTGGTGGAGGAACGGAAATAGTTTTCAGTTTTGACTTTTATTTTTTGAGCAGTGTTTGGGGAAAAAAATCCTATTTTCCTAGCAGCCAAACAAAGGTGGTTGTTTGCAACTGGTTTCTGTCAGTGTATTTTTCTGTTTTATTTCCGGGAAATTAAACCAATCTTTTGTTTTTCCTTTTTTTCTTTTCTTTTCTAAATTTAAGACTCCTTTGCGGTTTTATACTGGAATAGTTGAGTTTGGTAATTCTTAATAATAATAAAAGCCTCGAAATATGAATTTCATTTACTTGCATTTCCTTTTGGTTAATTATCGGGTCTCTTATAGGGAATTAATTTTGTCTCATGACAATTGTTAGAGCACATATTGTAATCGCATCTTTCTGTTTTTTTTTTTTTTTTTTAATTATTATCATTATCATTTATTTTAATTTTTTTTGGGAAGCGCTTATTAATTTGTTTGAGAATGTGCTCTTTGCATTGTGATCATACTAGAGCAGACGATCAATTTGCAGTGGACACTAGCATCTGTGCCATTGATTAAAGCTTTGCAACTCACACTGTCATTCCTCTTCTGGTATGTTTTCTTAATGAAAATGAAATAAGATATGAATTATGACGATTGCCAAAATACAGAAGACATCTTTTATATTAGAAGCTGAGGATCATAAATCTTTCAGATTCTATTTTTGAATTACATTATCATACTACACTTAATACTCTCTGAAAAGTTTAAGAAATACAAATAGAAAAACAATGCTTGTCGAAACAAAAATAAGAAATTTCACGTGCACATATATGTATATATATTGGACTCATCCTGTTTATGTAAGACTAAATATACTTTGTACAAGAAGGGGTAACTGTTTGCGTCAGCATCTGGAAGTACAGAGAACAGCCCCTCGGCTAGATTTAATGAGATCATACATTCACTTATTTGCGTCCTGTTAAAGAACTAAGTGGGAAAAAAATGAAAACTAAAACAAAAGACATTTCTCTGCCTTGAGAAATAAGGCACCTTCTCCGGTAAGTAAGGTGTTCATATTTAAATTTTTACCATTGCATCTTTATCAAGTTTACTAAAATACAAACAAAAACATATATTCTTCTGAAGGGTAAGGGATGTTGTCCAGTTTCACCATTTCATTTTCATGGATGTTAGATCAAGTAGAGAATATTAAGTGCTTATGCTTCTACTTCTTCTATTTCAACTTCTGTGAAATTCTGTTGAGAAATTTCGTCTTAATATTCAAATCATCATTTTGCAGGTATTCTTGCTTTTATCATCAGATATGCTCTCTGTGGATGTCATTTGGGGTGTATGTAACTGGAGTGCTCTTTCAGACAGCTTATTTTGTTTCCTTTATACTAATCTCTCATGGTTACTGCATCATGTATGAGCACCTTTCCATATCTGACCGCCGTACCACAGCTGCACTTGGATGTGTCTATTACCTAACTCTTGTAGGGTACAGAGCTTCTGTACCATACTTCACAGTGAGTTTCCCAAATTAGCATTTCACTTTGATGCTAACATGGCAGCAACTGTTGCTTTTAGCTGACTTTAGGAATTATCATTTTCATATAGTTTTCCTACATTAAGCACCTTTTTTTTATTTGATATGCTCTTATGCAGGTCCTGCTACTGCTGAATTATTTAATTTCATTCTCTATGATTTTCCGCCAAATATCTCAAAATTTATCAGTATTACGAGAACAGTTAACTGTTGTTGAGGAAGAGGATGTTCAGGCGATGTATGATGCTGTATATATGAAATATACTATGTTCAAGTATGTGCTGTATAAGAAAATATTTATTTCCATATTCTGTTGATTCATAATATTTCAATGCTGGTAATGGTCTAGCTTTTAATGAGAGAAACAACTCACTTGTTTTCTCTTGCACTCTTTAGGAAATTTCAGGGTGCGATGCAGATTGTAGTTATGGCAGAAACTGCGGTATGACTATAGTAATTGTAGTTTCTATGTATACTTTAGAATTGCAATATGATCATGATTAGTGAGACAGTTAAGTGCATTTATTTGATTTTCAGATACACTTTAATGTGGACAGCTCTTCTGTGAACTACTGGCTGCGCTTGTTAGTCAGAGAATGGGCACAGTTCTGCATCTTTCTGTATATTGGGTATGTGTGAATTACCAATTGCATAATGTCACCTCAATGGAATGGCTTTTGTCTCCACATTCAAGTAGATGAATGACGTGAATATTTTTGAACCTCAACTTACTTTCTCAGCCATTTCAATTCAATAACTTCCTCTTTCTCTCTTCCCTTACAGGTGGACGTTTAGGTCTCAAGACTGGGCACCTCGTTTCTCTGTTATGCCAAAGTCTAAGGGAGAGCTAACGGTGCCTCCCATTTATAGTATTGTAAGTGATTTTTCTGTGTTCAGAGTTTGGACACCACAAGAAGATAGATACTCCACTAGAAGTTTTCAGAAAAAAAAAAAAAGTTTTTTCTTAATTATCATGTTACGAGGACAATCAGTTTATTTTGAGCATGTTATCTTACTTGGCACTGAACTAATTAATTTATTTTGGAAAAAGAACTAATTAATTTTTTTTCCTTAAAAGTTGGACACTACATTTGATGACTTTTCTCTTTACAATAGAAGTTAAATAGAAAAGGTGATGAGTGTTATCCTGCCTCTATGAACCTCTCGGACTTGAGTATGACTTTAATAATATGTTTTTCGTTTTCTAATAACCTCGAGTCATATTTTGCAGGAAATGGATGCAGAGACTTTCAAGGAGTTTAGCTGTCGTGAATGGCACATTGGAGTGGTAAGTAAATTTCTTAACGTAGACAATTGATAGTTTTATAACCATCTCTTGAAAACTCTCTTATATCAGATCAAGTGAACTAAATTTCTTAACTTGCACGGGTTGACATATTGTCGTTGCAATTATGCTCCTATTTGCTCTGTTCTTCGTTTTGAGGAATCTGAATTTACTTGCCTATACCTGAGTTGAGTGGCGAATTCAAACCTTCAATGTGTAGTATACTTGTTGGCTTGTAAACTGAAATAATGTTTCTACTTGTGCAGCCAACCTCTGCAACTTATGATAGAGGCTTGAGCGATCCCATTGTAGTAGTAGTTCAGCATCCGCATCCACATAGGCTGCCTACAGGTGGAACATCTTCTTGAGGGTTGAAGCTCCAAGCCATCAATCTTCTTCTACTGTGCATTCCAGTACAGATTCATGGCCATGGTACAGAAATGTTTCTGGAAACAGGCCAGCGACATCCAGTTTTTTGGTGCAAGTCAGGTCGAGCAGCAAATTTTATTTTAATTTTGACGACCCCGCTATTTTTTCCAACAGAAATTTGAAGGGCAACAGCTGGTTGGTTCATTAACGTGAGAAGGTCCCCGCAGCCCATGAATATACGTAGCTGTATATATATATATATACACATAAAAAAAAAATGTTAATACAACTCTTCCTGTTTGTTTTCATGGCGGATATTTGAGTAAATTTGAGATCAAGCTCGTTAATGTAGGGATAGGCCTTCAAGTCTCTCTGCAGGCAACTGCTGACATATGCCAACCTCGATTCTCTGGTGGCGTCAAGACCTTTGTTACTGTTTTGAAAGTAAGATCGACCCGGCTCTATCTACTTGATGCAAGCAATTGACCTAAAAAAAAATAAACAGCAAAGCCTTTTCATGGTGGGTATTTTTATTCATGATTTAGTGTACGTACTAATTAGGTATCTCGTGCTATGTTGTGGTGGGTTAATTTTTTTGACATAAAAAATATATATAAAAAAAAAATAAAATCTAAGAGCATTAGATGTATTTGTAATACAAATAATAAACTTGTTTATAATATTAATTATAATACTAATAGTAATATTTATAATATAAATAATAATATTATTAATATTATTAATATTATTAAACTTGTTTCATCTAAATTTTTATAGATTTTTATCTTTTAAAATCAAATTTATGATTTTTCTTTTAAAGTAATAATATTTTTACAAAAATTTAATAATGATAACAATAATAATAAGAATAACAATACTACTGATTATAAACTTGGGTCTGGTGCCCAACCATACCCAAGTTTCTAGGATTTCGTTCCTCTAATAATAATAAAAATAATAATATTAAATTTGTTTGACCTAAATTTTATAGTTTTTAATCCTTTCAAATTAAATTTATGGTTTTTTTAATAGTAATAATATTTTTTAAAAAATTAATAATAAAAAAATAATAATAATATCTAATAATTATAATAATAACAACAACACTAACAATAACAATAATAATAAATTGCACTTGAGGGTCTAGCTCAGTGGTCAACTGTAAATTCAATCCTCGTTGTGCACTAGCCTGTCACCCCCGCGGTGTCTTACCTGCCTACTGGGCTTGCAGGATGTTCAGTAGATCCAGGGATTAGTTGTGGTGCGCGTAAGCTGACCCGGACACCCCGGGTCATCAAAAAATGATAATAATAATAATAAATTTAAAAGTTACTCTTCAAATCAAATCTATGGTTTTTTTTCAATAGTAATAATATTTTTTTCAAATGTATTAATTATTATATTAGCAATATTCATTATAATAAAATTAATAATTTTTATAATGCAAATAATAATTTTTTTTAATAATTATAATAATATTAAACTTGTACGATCGAAGTTTGAGTAGGCCTGACTTCAACACCAGATCCAAGAGCTTTGGACGTGGGTTTGACTACAAGACCGTGTCATGAAAGTGTAATAACTAAATAGAAAAAAATTTAATATTAAAGAATAAAATTAAATAAAAAAATAAAATTAATTAAAAACAAGGAAAAACAAAGCAAAAAAATAAGATTAATTAATAGTGCTTTGCGAGGAGGGGTACAATAAAATCCCCTCATGAGATCACGATAATCAAATGAAATGTAAATAAAACAAATCATGAAGTTTAATTCTCAATTAAATCGATATTAAATGATGAAATTGAAAGAAAAAAACTAATTAAAAAAAATAAACTCTAAATCAACTAGGTTAACTCATCAAATTAGGTTAAGCCATTAAACTTGGGATCCGTGCCATGAGAATGTAATAACTAAATAAAAAAATTAATATTAACGAATTAAATTAAACAAAAAAAAAAGATTAATTAAAAAGAAAAGGCAAAAAAAAAAACTAAATATAATTTTTTTTTAATATTAACAAATTAAATTAAAAAAAAAACAATTAATTAAAAAAAAACCTATAATTAAAAATCATCAGCCTTTTAGAATGAATTGTACAGTGCACTCAACTAAAAGGCTCATCATCTAAAAAAAGCGTTATTATTCAAATCAACATGCTAAAATCTTCTTAAATATCAAGTAATGAGTTTTAATAAATGTTAGAGATAATTAAGTGAAGTAACAAAATAAAAAAAAATAAAAACAAGCCGATAGCAGCGGTCGCCTTCGCGCACGCATACTGCAACCCAACCAACTACCAGTGTGGACAACAACCAAAGAGGCTGCGCGGATAGCCGATAGCAGCAGTCGCCTTCGCACACGCATACCAACAACCCGATTCAATTTTTTCAGTTTTTCTTTCCATTAGGGTTAAGTAAATAACTCAATGATAGCGAAGGTAAGCTAAAATAAAGAAGGACAGCAGCTCAAGAATCAAAGACACTTGAAATGAGTGCAGGTACAATCTCTCTTTCTTTTGTCTCTAATATAATGAATTGAAGATGATGGGGGTGGTTTTTCTCTTGATCTCCAACTTTGTACTGAAACATTCAAGTAATTGCTTTTGTGTTCCTTTTACTCTTTGTGGGTTTTACCCTATAAAGACTGAAACTGGAAAAGAAGAAGAAAATTTTGCAGAATCGCTGAAGGGGAATGATAGGGCGATACATGCCAGCTATCTTTGATATTCTGGGATACTACTAGTCACCAGTCACTGCATATGTTTGACGATGTTATTGCTGGCTCTTTTGTTGAAATAACAACCGGAGTTTTTGAAAATGTCTTTTAACAAGACATTTTTCAAGCTGTAATTTTTATAGGTTAAGATTTCAAATTTCTAGAGATAAACCATTGTGGCATAGTTCTAGGACTGGTTGTGCAAGTGCATAACTACATCATGGGACTTTACATCTCGGTGCAATTTGCATGGAAAATCATGTAAAAATGCACGAAGAGGGGTTGCAGCTTTTCAAGTGGAAGGAAAGCAGCGGTTGTTTACTTCTTTCACTGAAGTATCAATTTGTTGATCTTAGAATATAAATAGTCTACTTGTGTTATCTTAGTGTCATGCACTGTTCTCTTCTGGGGACCAATCCATTTTTAAACGAATTGACATTGCATAATCCTCTAATTTTGATTACCTGTGAGAGAGAAAAATTGAACATTTTTCATGTGCATATTTCATGAGTCCTTTATGTTTTCAAACATATCCGCAGGTGGTGCATTTGGTGGAAATAGAGGATTGAGACCAGTACCGCCAGAAAAAGGCATCTTCCCCTTGGACCACATGCATGAATGTGACTTGGTGCTGTTTCTTTTGAGTCTCCTACTTCTAAAATTTTAGTTTTTGCTAGTTTTGTGAATTCACAATGAAATATTTCTGTAATCTTTTTAATTTCTTGTTGGTTCCTTAGCTTTTATAATGGGTTTGTTTCAGGAGAAGAAAGATTACCTCAATTGTCTCAAATCTTCTGATCACCAATCTGAAAAATGTAGACTTTTCTCCAAAAAGTACCTGGAATGTCGTATGGAAAAGTAAGTCTGCTGGATTTCTCTACTATCCTTTGCTGTAATTTGTTCTTTTGCATCTAGTTTCTTTCTGATTGTGGTTAATTTCTGAAAACCCAAGAGAAGCATATCTAGTGAGGGTTGATGTGTGTGGGTGTTTTTTTTTCTTTTTTGGGTTGGGGGGGATGGTGTCCATGCTGATACCTGCCTGAATCATATAGTGTTTTGTTTAAGTGAATGACTGTTATGATAAATGTTCATATTCTTTAGCAATGGAAATTGCATAAACTCCATCTGGTCGGATAGGTAGTGTTGCCATAGTTTTGCACAACTTCTCTACATGGTTATAGGAAATCCTGGTTCTGATGCAATCTGTCTTGACTTGTAAAAGAAAAGCACATAACAACTGCTACATCCTAAACCCAGGAAGCAGAAAGCAAAAATCAGCGAATACTGAGAGCCTATATAATTAAAAAGGAAAACTACTTGCTGTGTTAAAATGTAAAATTAAATAAAGATAAACTGGTAGTAGTTTATTCAAATTCTTCTGGAATAGTTTGTTCAAACTCTTCTGGAAAAGATAATGGCAAAGGATTCATTTAATTTCTACAAGGAAAAGGTGCCACTTTATTAAAACCTGAATACATTTATACCTTGGTTGAATTAAATTACAACCTTTTTTTGTGTGCTTTTGTCAATTGCATGATCTTCCCTATTAAAATTTGGCATTTAGAATGATTTTTGTTGTGAGCAAATTTCTGTGCTAGAATGTTGTGTGCATTCTGCATGATAAGAGTAGTGAAAGAAAAATCGTTGTTGTTTGATATCATAATTCAAATCCTAGAAAGTCAAGCAATTACTGCTCAGACAGCTATGTTTTCAGAGGTAGATGAAGATACTGTGCAAACGAAAACTGTGGCCATCCTGGATTAATGTTGGCTGATCTATCATATTCAAGTCATAGCCATTCAAAGTTTGTTTTTACGTGGAGAGGTCTCACATAACCTAGAACATTTCATTGTTATCCTGCAGAAACTTGATGGCTAAGCAAGACATGTCAGAGCTTGGGTTTGGAAAGGTTTCTGAGATAGATGCTTCAGGTGAAAAACCCAACGAGAGAATTAATAACTGATCTGGAACTAGTGGCTATACGATCTGGAACTAAAGGATGAAGAGGGTATCACAAAGTTGGAAAAGCTTTTGCGATTCAAACTGAGTCGATGGGCATTTTCATTTTCCTTTTCATTTGACTGATGTACGTTTCATTATGATCAAAGACAGCGAATGAAGCAAAGATATCCAACCGTTACAGGGTTCGATTCAAACACTTTCAAGGACCTAGATAGGGATGCATAAATTTTTGTAACCAACTGCTGTGTTGATCATTCAGAGTTTGCTAACAGCTTTCGCTGATCCTGCATTATCAAAACAGGACATTAGAATTATTTTGTTTTGCGTTGTATCGGTTGGTTCTATCAGATACATTCACTTAATCCAAAATCATTGGGATTTATTAGGGTCAAGTTCTTAAGAGCTCTTTTCTTCTTTCCCCTAAAACCCCATGTTTACTCCAGTGCTGTTTGCAATTGTAGATTCACACTCGGTCAATTGGGACTCGATGTGATCGCTATTCATCGACATTCGATCGAAAAAAGAATACGGTGAAGCCACCTATTCCTTACTGGTCTTGGTTCAAAGATGATGCTATCCATTTTCCGTGCAGATGATAGAAATATAAAATGCCAGTGCAGCCAAAAAAATAAAAACTTGGTCTGGATGATTACACCGAAGATGCTCGTTAAATGAATCCAGTATTTTTCCCAACAGTTCAAGAAACTTGAAAGGTGTGGCTGCTGGCGGGAGGTAAACCCTAAGCTACATCCTCCTACTACCTTGTAACTACAAAAAAAAAAAAAAAAAAAAAAAAAAAAACTCACTTTCTCTCTTCCTCGAAGGCATAGCTAAGGACACTCCCCTTGTATAAAAAGTTAAAAACTCGATGCGCCACGTCTTCTATTCTCTCTCTCTCGCTCTCCCCTCCTCCTTCCATGGCTTGCCATTGGTCTCTGCAACTTAACAACTCATTCTACTTCTCGTAAGTTCCTCCTATCTAATGCTTACATGCACCTATACATAGGCGTATCCACGCATTTCTAATGTGTCTTTGTTACCCGCTTGTGACTTGCCTGCAAGTGATATGATTATACATGGAGTAAAGGGGATAGCGGTGAAGTTAAAGATGTAGTTATGGCAGGCATCTATGCAGTGATTCTTGTGCATTTTCCATTTTTTGGTATGTCTGTGCTACATTACTATATATTGTCTTGGAACTGGATTGAGTCGTGTTTATGTAAACTACAGATCTAAACTTCTTTTGCTCTTATTATATTCTTCTGCTTCATAAAGTTAATTCTTGATTGCCCAAGAATACACTGTTTATGCTTGGACTATACTGGAAACAGCTAAGAGAGCAGAAATTAGGTGTAGTTTTTAATCATTCAAGACCAAGCCTGACGTTTGAACTTACCTTCTGGGACGTTTCTGCTTAGTATAGACGTAGTATGGACCCCTAGCAAGTCTCTGAGTGGATAACAACTTACTTTCCACCAACAATATTTATTGACTTCTGCAAGATGGGGTCTGGATTGTTGAAAATAAGAATGGAGGAATAAATATAGATTGCAGACTCTGTTCAGTTGATGGGGCTAGGTGAAAACACCCGGGCTATATAAAATTATTTATCAAAATTAGCAAATTGTATTGAAGTTACATAGAAGAGAGTAAAGATTCTATTCAATTTAATTCCTCCAGCTTGAGGATTTCTAGACACTTGTTTTGTTGGGTTTTATTATTGGTATCCAACAATTTTATGAACTTATGTAACAATCTGTTCAATAATGAGGATTATATGTCTATGTTAAATTTGCCATTTGAATGCTTCTCTGAACTGGAGGGAAGAATATTTCATTATTGATTGGCTGTCCTTTTGAGGTCACAGGAAGTCTTCTGGATCAAAAAGCAAAATAAGGATCAAGGCTGATGCTCCAAACTTTTCAAAATTGAATGGGATGGAACATGGGGTTTCTTTCTTTTCGAAGAATGGCATTTCACTTGGATTTGTGTTTGCACGTTATACTTCCCGGTACATTTCTTTGAAGGTGTTATCTTCTATGTCTTCTTCTGCTTCTACTGGAGAAATTAATGACGTGAATGAGGATGTTGTGAGTAGACCTGATGATAAAAACATGGAGTTAACTCGAATAAATTGTCTTGTGAGGGTACTGCATGAGTCTGCAACAAGCTTTTCCCAAGCAGTTGAGTCCCTTGAACTGGCAGGAAGTGGTGCAGAACTTGCAATGGCTTGGAATGGGAAGGATGTCCATATATGGCATAAACGTTTGGCATATCAGGTATAGACAAACCAAACTAATGCATTAACAATATGCTTCTTCTTCTTATTATTATTATTATTTTTGTTATATAACCTGAAAAAAGTTGGATTAATTCATTGCTGTTTGTGATTAAGATCATTGTTTCTATAATCATAAATGGTCATTTAATCCACATATTTGTGCTCATATGTTGTTCTGCATTTGAACACACAGAGATAATTTAATTGTTTAGCGGTGGAACCCTCTTTATGAATGTAGAAAACATAAAATTTCAAACAAGAATCGTTGACTAATATTGCTGTTCAGGTAGCTGTTTATGCTTTGCTGAAAACGGCAATTGAAGTAGAGATTTTGCTTTCTCATGATCGTCACAACCCATCTCCAGTTAAAGAAATGTAAGTAATTCTTATGTGCAAGTACATATGTTCATGGTAGTTACAATTCCTTAACCAAAGAACTTATGGCAACGGAGGGGTTTATTTAAACCCAAAGTAATGCTTGTACATGATGTTTTAGCTTGGTATAACTCTATAATAGATTTGATTCCATTTATTGGATGTTTGGCATTAAGCCAAACTGGTAGTTTAAACCTCATCCGAGATGCATTCTGTGTCTGCTGATTATACCTTTTCTATTTCTTCCCTGGTTCAAATATTCATGGTCCTAATATCATCTTTTCATTTGGTTCAGCTTTACCCCAAAGATAAACTTGCTAGGGGAGTACATAGAAAACCAATTGAACATGAAGCACCCAGAATTAGTGCTGTGGTTTAAAGTGGTGGAATTGCCTCATATAGCAGGATTTTTTGCTCCCTTGCTGAAACAGTGGTCTGTAGAATATGCTGGAAGGTTTGTTCGTTTAATCCTCTGCTTCATGTCATTGCAATTTACCTTTAGTTCTTGAATTATGATTTAGCCTATAGATATATATATTCAGTGGTGTTGCAGGGATTATTGTACCAATAAGCTGTTGTGCGGCTGTTGGAAAACTGGGCAGTGAAAGAATTTGCTGTCCATTATTCAAGTTGTCACTAGAGGATGTATTAATAGAGCTCATGGATCTTTCACATAGTATTGTTGAAGTGGACAAATTACACAAACTAGCAACCGAGGCAGGATTCGAACTTGATTTCTTGTCCCGTTTTGGTGCGAAGGTTTTCCCATGCAATAAAACTGAAGAACTAGAGCTCTGGATTGGGTTGGCTCGGCAAAAACTTTCATTGGCACTCAGCAAAGAAATTGATATAAGAGGCACAGGAAAGAGGGTCAGTTCCTGCATGGCCAAATATCTTTGAAGTTTTTAAAAAACAGTAATAGTATTAGCACATATTTAGCAGGAGTTTTCCCTGACAGAAAGTTAAGTCATCGTCAATAGATGGATTTTAGACACATCAATATGTTGTTCTCACTCAAATCCTGACTTTTATAATAACACATATCTGGTGTAACAAAATACTGTTGTCCTGTTATTAGGTAACTTTTATATAAACTTAGAATTTCTAACTGTTTAAGTAAATTTGGGTACCGGTGGTGAGATTGTCAATTAAAGTTGTATTTCTCTGGAATTTGAATAATGGCTCTTAATTATAATATTATAACAGGTTGGTGCAGATAGTTTGGCCACTCTGGGGCTTTTTGCATATCTGGGAAGAAAGACTAGATTATTCTTGTCAAGAATGGGCATTAAGGACCTTGATGAGCTTGTTTTGGACTTCCTCAGGTAACTTCTGAAAACTGAATGTTCAATTTGTGTATACAAACTGAGTAAGAGGTCAAATTCTTTACCTGCAGTTATTTGGAGTGTGGCTGCCTTTTTGTTTACCCTGAACTTGCTTCTGTGTCAACATATCAATGTTTCATGGAGGTAATTTTAATTGTAGTTTTATTGGAAACAAAGAAATGAGAAGTTCTCTAATATATGTAAAACATCCTTCTAGGTCGTAAGTGATGAAATAGGATGGCTTGATTTTTATGCTGCATGCTCTTTTTTAAACAATCAAGAAAGGGAAAGGTCCAAACAGAGCACAATTCAAGCAGAGAAAGAGATAATTCTATCTACTGTATTTACTGTTTGTTATGATGTTTTCTCTGGTTTTGCTCACTTCAGCCATTCTGCTCAACAGCCCTTAGATTCAGAATTGCTAGCTTTCTTGCTCCGAAGGTTGTAAACAATATTTCTACTTCCACTATTAAGTTATTCTATTAAAATACTTGATCTGCTTCATTGACCAATTGATTGTTGACCTTTTCTCTCAATTTTTCAGTCAAAGTCTGTTAACTATCTGTCTGGAAGACTACTGGGCAGTTTATGATAGATCTTGGTATGCTGTTTGTTTTACTTTCAACTCTTTCTTAATTGCAATTGGACATGAACCAACTTATGGGAATTCAATATAACTGTGCACATGCTGTTTTTCTCTGCAGTGAACCACTAAAGATTGTAGAAGCAGGTGCCTCTGACCAAATGCTACCTGTAGGAACAAAGGGAAATGAGAATTTATATGTTACATTAGAAGCGCAACAGAGACCAGCTGAGTTAATACTAAAGGGATGCCTGACAACAAAATCTCTACAAAGCATTAACCTGAGAAAGGTATGGCTAACTGCGATCCTTGACCAGTTGAAGAAACAGGTGGTATTGTTTGCCAACTACATAGATTGTGCAATGAAACTAGAGTGTTGAGTAATTACAAAGTAGAACTTTGAGTTGAAAATAACTAGAGTTTTAAGGAAAGCAAACCAGGTATTGATTATTTTTAGTCTGGAACAATGGAAAGAAATGACAGAAGTACTGAAGATTTAATAGCTACTACGAAGACCAACTTTTCTGTTTATGCATGCATGCATATGTACTTCCGTACAATATGGAACTAAATGCTAAAGATTCTTAAACATCAAGAGATATCCAAAATTTAGCACTCGACATCTTTCACCAATTTATTCTTAGACAGTTGCAAGATGGCCACATTCTTCGTATCTGATTTCTTTGGTATTCATTTGCCTTTTAAGAGCAGGCTAGTTGCTCTGCCCAGAGAGAAGCAATAACTCATGTGGAAGCCTCCAGCACCACCGCCACCAGACCAAATCTTCCACATGAGAGCTTACTCAGAAAATACAGTGTCAAATTGGTATCTACAAGCTCGGTAAGCCCAATTGTCCTGCACCTCTTTTCAATGAACAGCATGGTTTCATTTTTGGATGCTGGATTGCTGACATAGAAAAGCAAATTGTTTTGAAGGATTTGTGGATGGGAACCCAATTGCTTGTTGTAGACATCAGTTGTGCTCTGAAGCTACTCTTAAAGCAATTTCATGGCCTCGAAGTTACAATAAGAGAAAGAAAGAAGTTAAAGAGAACGCTAAATGACATTATAACACTAATCCCAGTTACAATACTAATGCTACTTCCTGTAAGCACCCATGTACCCTAATGACGATGCTCAGATATTTAGGTTAGAAGTGCAGTTTATACAAGCAGAAATCTAATATTTGTTGAAAGAATCGATTGAATCTTCTTTTCCTATATATCCAGGTGTCTGCTGTAGGTCATGCAGCTATTTTAGCAGCCATCAAGAAATATATGCCGTTCTTGGTATGCCTTTCTGCAGATCTTCCTATTCCTTTTACTATTTCCGCTGATCTTGTTTTCCTTTACTGTGTAATTAGATCCCCTCTACATACTCCGCTGAGCGACTTGAGGTTGTGAAACAACTAGATAGAACCAAGAAGATGGAAGTTCAGTCATGGATCAACCTTGAAGATCCATCCTCTAGAATACCATGAATGAGCACTCTTTCCACGCTAGTGCTATCATCTGAAGTAATAAATTAGTTTCATGTGTAACTGCTACATACCTAATTGTATGCTCTGAGTTTGTAAATACATGATTGCATATATATGTTGAGAGCATAATTTAACTTGCTAATGCTACACTGTATAGATTCAATCCGTTTCTTTTTGGTTAGTAATTGCTTACCTGTTTGTTAAGTAAATGAGAACTGGATGTAAAAATGGATAATATACAGGCTTGCTGCGTTAATGGACTTTTTTCCCCTGGATTTCATCCTGCTCAAACAAACAATGTTCTATAGCAATTGCATCACTAGGCTCTCTTTGTGAAAAAAGCTGTTAAGATACCGAAATACACAATAGGGTACTGCTACTGCTGAAAATACAAAAACAACACGATATTATTAGAATCATCTTTCCAATATCTTTTGTGAGAAATGCAGAACGAAGAGGAACATCTGGATCGGCCAGCGTTAAAAGTGAGATTTCTTTTTTGTTGCTCTAGAAGAGGTCCTCCTGCGACTAATTACTGATATATAGAAAGTAATGTTGTTATATGCCTTGTCAGATGCGGAATAAGGTATGAAATCGATCGCCTAGGCTGTGTAGAGGATCTTCGCGATGCTCAGTTCATCTATTAACAGATATTATAATGATGTAAGAGTAAAGAAGATGTTTATTAATGTCTGCCACGCTTTAACAGGAAAAGGAAGAGAAAACAGGATGTCATTTCCTTGAAAAATCACACAGAAGACACGATATCATTAACACTGATAACTCTGATAAAGCAAATGGAGACTGCATGTGTAAGGAGATATTGTTGCATACGAACTAGCAAGTAAAAATTAGAAGCTTGAAGTATATCATGGACCATATAAGACCAAATGTTGCATGCTTAATTAGCAAACTTAGTAGCTTTACTGTTAATTCAATAACGAATCATTAAAAAACAATAGATAAAGTATTCAAATATTTAATATACACCTTTAGATTGTGGGCTGCATTATACTAATTATTTACCGATATAAAAAAGATATAGTGATGGTAATTGGATATTTGACACTAAACATTTAAGATCCATTACAACTTGGTGGAGAAGCAGTGTCATGGAAATCCTCTAATCAAACATGTATTGCAAGATCCATAATAAAATAATAATTTATTGGTTTTGATAAAATTGAAAAGGAAGCTGGGTGGCTTTAGAGTTTCTTAGAGGATATTCTATGTTAGTCAAAATCAATGCCAATAATTTATGTTCATCATGACAACCATTCTATAATTGAAAAGGCACAAAGTAGCATGTATAATGGTGATTCTAGATATATACATCATAAATATAATATCATTAAATATTTGTTCTTAAATGATATTATTTTCATTAATAATGTAAAGTCAAAGAAATATATTGCAAATCCGCTAATAAAAGGATTGTTGAAAGAGCTTGAGTATGATTCATCGAGAATAATAGGTTTAAAGCCTTTAAAGATTAAATAGTGTATACCTTATTGACTAGAAATCTTAAGATCTAGCTTCAAGTAGAAAATTAACTTATATAGCATTCTCAATAGCACTAGAAAAATAAATTATTATTTCCTATTTATTCTTATGATTAAAAAAAAAAGTGTTAAATGTAGCATGATAAGGGTTGCATTGTACCTAATAATTTTTATATTTTAGTATTTCAAGTGAAGTATAACAAAATATTTTTAATAAAAGATTACCTACATGAGTAAAAAATATGGTTGAATTTCTTTTTTAAGAAAAGATAAAATTCTCTAAAGTATTCATGAATTTAATAGTTGTTAAGGGTCAAAATGAATACAAAAGTAAGAACAAAAAAAAAATCTATGAGTAGAGAATTATGTGAATATTATTGTCTTGATTTATACAAAAGGCTAAATAGCTCAAGATATCATGTTTTCTATTTAGTCAAGTAAATCCAATGGTATTTTGTTAAAAAGATTAAAAGATAAAAGCTACTTGTTTTGGTGTGTGATCCACCAAATCAATATATCTTTACGAATTTTCAAGTCTATTATATTGGTCAAACAATTTTCATTCATGTAGAGGACTATTAAAATTTTGTTTAAAACTATGGTTAATGAGCACATTTAATGTCAAATTAAAAATGGAGTCCACTTACTTTTGACATTAAAACTTTGTTGAAATTTATTTTTCAATAAAAGCTCTTTAAGATGAAACATTAACATGATTAAAATAAATTGTGAGTGAAAGAGAAGTTAATTTTAAAGAAGCCTTGGTTGTCATATTTTGAGAAATTCAAAACCCTCAAAAACTCTTATCATAAAAAAAATAAAATAAAAAAAAGAGCAAGCTTTTCTAGTTGTTTATAAAATGAAAATGTAAGAAGTTAAAATTTATTCCAAAAAACACCTCAAGTATTTAAAGAGAAAAGAACCTAAGCAAAATAGATTTTAGACTTAAGCCACACACACTTGTGTAACTTAGCTTGGACTTTTGTTAGGTCTCAAGCTTTGGGCCAAGCTTGGGTTTGGATTTACTATGAAACATTTTTTTAGGCTATAAAATATTATATTTTTCCAACCTATTCTTATCCTGGGTTTGTATCTATAACTTTTTGGCCATAAAGAATATTTTTTTTCTAGTTCATTGTTTTCTCTATCTTATGAATAAAAAAGTTTGATAAATTTATTTCAAAATAGCCTTTTCAAACTTAGATTTTTTAGCTAAAAAACATCAAATGAAGAAAATTTTTCTTGTAATTATCATAATTAATTCCATAACAATTTTGATTTCAGAATGCACTTTGAAATGGTTGCTGGAGGAATAATGTTTTGACAAAAGTTTTCATAGATTTTACAACTCTTTTTCATCTCAGTTGTTAGTGGTTTTGGCTCTTGTTTAGGTTTTGCTTAAGTTTGATCTTTGTAAAGAGATAATTGAGTAAATTTTCATGCTTTCATGGATCTTATTTAGAAATATATCTAAATAAAGTGATGTTGAAGTCTTGAGAGGCTTATTGTAATCATCTACTTGACAAGAACAATTTCTCAACTTGATAAATTCTTAAATGCTTCAACAAGTAATTATTATATCCTAGTTTTGTTTATGTATAAATTCTATTTATATTTAGTAAGTGTGTGTTAGGATTGTGCTTCAATATCTTGTGCAAATTTGGATATATGTTTAGTATATATAGTTTTTTGTTCTGATTGCAAGGTTGTCTTGATATATAATATTGCATGTTTATATATTAAACATGTATGAACACTAATCTATTTTTGGAAAACTAATTCGATCAGTATGAACTTGTAATTATAAATTAAACAATCTATGCTCACTAGTATAGTAAGTCTAATAATTTTGAATAACAATTCTCACTAGAAAGCGAATAAAAAGGATTTGTTTTGCATATTTTTCTTTGTTTTGGTTAATGAAGACTTCATTCACCAAAAAACCAACTTAGCAAGTAGCTGTAACCTAATATAATATAATTCAATATACATGTGTATGTTGTATTGAAGAACTAATTTATATTTTCATGTACTTGTTTACATAATACACAAGAAGAATTTGTAGTCTTACTTCTATTTATTATGCCTTATAATTAACTTGATGTGAGGTAGGTTTTAGGATATAAGATGAGCGCTTAATCAAAACCTCAAACCTTTGATCATTAAGGCATTATTGTTGGGTGTAAAGCTTCCATATGACATATAACCTTCCGAATTATCATTTGAAAAAAGAGCTTTTTTATAGCAGTTTGAGTCTCTACAAGTAGGGTTATTCTATTGATTCCATCAACAGAGAAAAAAGTTTAAGAACATCACATTTGCTATAAAAAAAATGATAAAGTAGATCATAAGATATAAACATATGGAAACTCACTTGAAATAATATATTGGATCACTTGAAAGAAAACTTCATGTGTAATTCGATATAGCTCTTGAATTAATTTCAACTAAAGAAATTGCTAATTACCTCTTTATATATATATATATATATATATATATATATTCTTAACTAGTTATGAATATGGATATGTTTTAGGAATAGTAATCAAAGGACTAGGTCTATCATGAACAAAACCTATATCATGATAATGTATGCATATACGAATCATTCACAACAAATTACTTCAAATAATTTTGTTCATGATGATAGACTATCCAAATTAAATTATTTGATATACATTACTAGATTTTGTTTCTAACATGAGACATTATTAGATGTTCTAACTTTTTTAAAAACAAATCAGAATAAATATATTTTCAAAGAAAACCATCTAAAAAATAAAAAGCATATTCTGAAAATAAATTATTTTGTCAAATTATTATATGCAATAGCAAAAGAACAAGAGTAGAATGTAAACAGATATGTTATTGGATTTACCTATTAAAAATCATCATATAGATTATAAACTTTAACTAATTGGTTATCATATATATAATTTTTTATATATATACCAAGCAGCACCACGTGAAAAGAGGAATAGGTAAAAAGACATAAGAATTAAAAGTAAGAAAGATAAATAAAACAATAAATAAAGGTAAAAATTCTAAAAAAGATAAATTGAATTGAAGAAAAAAAATCACATATGTGGGATTGGCTATTTATTCTAGCTACTAAATAGTCTATTTATATCAGTACAATATTTAAAATACTTCTAAATATATAATTCTAATCCAATACAAGTAACCTATATCATATAATAAGATATAATAAATCTTAATATAAATTAAACATGTCTTTTACTGATAATCACATGAATTCTTACCAAGCTAAACATGACATGTATCTAGTAAGAAAAAAATTTGATAATCTTAATATGTGTCTAGTTAGAAAAATTATTTTCTTATTCCTAATATGTTTTTAAGTTTCTCTAAAATCCTCTAAACATGAAATTAAGTCGTAAGGATTCATTTGTTCCCATGTTTTAAATTCTTGGAGATTGCTTTCCAATTGCATGTTATTTAGCTTAGCAAAATCTATTATTAGTCACCCTATATGTACTATCCTTTTCCTTACTAGGAAGGTAATAGGACTAACCATATTATTAAAGTCCATGAATTGAATTAAGTTTATGTAGAGTCATATCATCCCTGAATTCATCACAAATGGTTTATCATATGCTTTAATTATCTCAATTGATTTGTATGGTAACTAAAATATCAAAGTTTGATGTTGGGATAAGTTCACGCACATGTTAACATGTATTCAATCTCACCCAAGCTGCGTGTTGTAACTTCTCTTTCCTTCTATTACAAAGAAAGTTGCAGTCGAGGTATTAGACCTAATATTTACATCTACCTATAACACTCTTACAGTGTCCCTTATGCTTCCTATCAAATTTAACACCATTGTCATTTTAGATGGGATCATGTCAATTTTGTTGTGACCAATCTTATTAATCAAGGGTGGTGACATTTTATTGAGTGGTATATCATTATCAACCAATACCCCTTTGTACCATTACACAGTAGAGATTTTTTGTGATTTATAATGGTGACTCATATCTAATATTGATTTGAAACCTGGTTTTCAATTTGCCTTATGTGAAAATGATTTTTAAAGATTGAATGTTAATGTCGTCCTTTGTATTTGTCATTATTGTTTTCTTTACAACAAATAACGAGTCATCCCCTATTCTAATGGTTGTTGAATTAGCATCCTTGTTTTGCTTTTTTGTTGACTAGATGATTACCCCCCCTTCTTTCTTGTTGCCATGTTGACAAAAACTTAGGCTAAGATTGGAGTGCTTGTTTTCTTTGTTCAAACTCCTCCATTGTTGGCTAGCCCGTTGGACAAATTTTCCATGTCGTTAATGTTGGTTCATCTTTTCTCTTGCCTTGGCATTTATCCTTCTCCAACTCCTTGCATGTCTCTCCTAAAGCATTTATCTAACCAAAAGTTTATACATACCATGTAATACAAGCTCTTCCACATGCATTGACGAAACCAAGGAGAGGCCAGCAAGGGCTCGGGGCCCTGCAAAACTTTTTTTTTAAAAAATAAAACAAAAAATAGGCTTTGTAATACTAAATTATTATTTTATTAGTTATGTTTGACTTTAAAACTATATCTTCATATATCTCTATGTAAGTGGAAAACAAAAGCACAAATAAGCTTTTCAATTTAATTCCCTTACTTTACTACCTTTCTCTCTCTTTCTTCTCTGCAACCCTAACCGAAAAAATTAATAATACAAAGCATAAAGGTTAAAGAAAGCTGTCGATTCATTCTTCACAAAACAAGGTAATTAGTGACCTAATTTATTTATTTTTTATGTTTGTTAAGAATTTGATGAATATATATATATATATATAAAAAAAAAATAAAAAATCTGCAACTTTTTCTTCTTTCTTTTTTTTTCAAATCTACTAGTTTTACCATCTTTTATTTCTTGTTATAGTGAATGTTGTTTTTTTCTAATTAATTGGATATATTTTATGAGTTTGTTTCGATTATACTTGATTTTTTTTTATGTTTTGTTTTTAAAACAGCCACCAAAATTATCAATTTTTTCTCATGTGTGCGTTACTATCACTATGTCCAATATACAATTAGACACGATCTTTGTAGCCAAATTGAGTTCTTTGAAGAGCACATACCCAACTTTGATTTAGTGTAAGTTTTCTTTTTTAGGAACCAGTAATCCCATTTTTATGTCAGATATGCTTTTATATATCAATTTTTTTAATATGTTAATTTTGTTTTCATATATCAGTGTGGTTTACATGTAAAAAATTATTTTTGGTTCTAATTATTGCTTCAACACATCATTATTTGTATTTATTTTTTAAATAGAAAACAATAAAAATTTATGAAGTTTTGATTTTAGGTTGAACCATGAACAAAATAAGAAGAATTGATTCCTTTTTTGAGAAAAAAAGAAAAAAATATTGATAACTCATAGCCTAGTGAATCAACTCTAATGTGTAATGTTGAAGCTATGGTTGAACAACCCCAATGTGCTTCAGTTTATGAAGAACCTGCATTGATTAATGAGCAGCCTCTTACTAGAATCGACATTGCTCATTTGATTAGAGATCCAAGCAATCGTCTTCAAATTTGAAAATACCCGGTTAATCAACAAGAAGAAATTAGAAGGGCATACATTAATTTGGGGTCATATCAACCTTTGATGTCTGAATATCCGCTGACTGGTAAAAAACATCCCCGTCGATTTTAGTCTCATTGATTCAAAAGTTATCCATGGCTTGAATATTCAAAAAAAAAAAAATTGCATTTTATTTCCCTTGCTATTTATTTTCAAGTAAGTCATCTGGAAAGCCAGGATCAGACACATTTACTATTAAAGGATTCAATTGTTGGAAGAAAGTTAACAATGGGGAACGATGTGCTTTTTTAAATCATATAGGAAAAGGTTCGAATTCAGCACATAGATTTGCTACTAGGTGCTTGTAAAATTTGAAAAATCAGTCATGTCATATTGAGAAGGTAGTTAAGAGGCAAACTAGTCAAAAAATTCTAAATAATCGATTGCATATTAAAGCTTCAATAGATATTGTTCGTTAGCTCACATTTCAAGCATGTGCTTTTAAAGGACATGATGAATGTCCAGAATCAAAAAATCAAGGTAATTTTCTTGAAATGTTGGAACTTTTAGCATCATACAATGAACAAGTAGGTGCTCTTGTTTTGGATAATGCTCCACAAAATGCTAAATACACCTCGCATCAAATTCAAAAAGAAATTTTTCATGTCTTTGCTAGAAATGTTGAGCCTTCAATTCAACATTAGATTGGTGATGCAAGATTTTGCTTAATTGTTGATGAAGCTCGAGATAAATTCAGAAGAGAGCAAATGGCCCTTGTTATTAGGTTTGTTGATAGAAGTGGATTTATACAAGAACGATTTTTAGATATAGTTCATGTCAAAGATACAACTACTTCAACTCTTAAGAAAGAGATTTCCTTTGTTTTATCTCATCACAATCTTGATGTTCAAAATATTAGGGGCCAGGGGTATGATGGTGCTAGTAATATGCATGGAGAGTGGAATGGATTGCAAGCTTTATTCATTAATGATTGCCCTTATGCATATTATGTACATTGCTTAACTCATCAATTACAATTGGCTTTTATTGTTGCAGCTAGAGAAATATTTGATGTTCACACTTTATTTCAGAACTTGATTTTTATTGTTAACATTGTCAGTGCTTCTTGCAAGCGTAATGATGAATTACGGGTTTTTCAAGCAGCTACAATTAAACACTTAGTTGATATTAGTGAGATTGAAATGGGTAAAGGAGTTAACCAAGTAGGTGGTTTGCAACGACCTAGAGATAGCAGATAGAGTTCGCACTTCAAATCAATTTGCAGTTTGATAAAAATATATGGGACAACTTGCTTGATTCTTGAAAACATTGCTTTAGATGGATCTACTTATTCTCAACTTGGTGATGCGGATTTTTCATTTAAGTTACTAATTTTATTTGATTTTGCATTCATCTTACATATAATGAAAAATGTTATGGGAATTACTGATGTGCTTTACCAAGCTTTGCAACAGAAATCTCAAGACATTTTAAATGTTATGCATTTGGTGACTACCACAAAGACTTTAATTCAAAAGTTAAGAGATGATGACTGGGAAACTTTTTTTAGAAGAAGTGACATTATTTTGTAAGCATCAAGACATTAAAGTTCCTGGTATGGATGCTTGTTTTTCTAGCGTGGGATGTCTCACCGTAAAATAAAATTAATAATAGTTGAGCATCACTATCGAGTTGATATATTTATAGCTATCATTGATCAACGTTGCAAGAGCTAAATAATAGATTCAATGAGTAGGTGATTGAGCTTCTTAAGTTGAGCACAACTTTAGATCCTAAAAATAACTATAAATTATTCAGTGTTGAAGATATATGCTTACTTGTTGACAAGTTCTATCCTGAAGACTTTTCTGACCAAGAAAAAACTCATTTGAGATTTCTGTTGTAGCATTATGAACTTGATGTACCCAATCATTCAAAGTTAAAGAATACGTCATCGATTGCTGAATTTTGTCAAGGATTGGTTGAAACAAAAAAATCAACAATATATGTACTCATTCACAGGTTGATTCGGTTTATTTTGACTCTTCCTGTTTCGACAGCAACTATTGAACGAGCTTTTTCAACTATGAAGATCGTTAAAACAAGATTTCTCAATCGGATGGAGGATGATTTTCTTGTAAATTATATGATTGTCTATATAGAAAAAAAAAATTACTGAAAGATTCACAATTGATATGATAATCGATGATTTCTACTCTATGAAAGAATGACGGGCACAATTAAAATAACTATGTAAGAATCATTCTTTATTATTTTTTATTTTATTTCAAAGTTTTATCAAACATAAAAAAATGCATCGTTTTAGCTAATGTTTCTTATATATTTTGTATGTTTATATTTAATAGGTATAAAAACCAATAAAATTAAAGCGATGAATACATTATGAAGATGAAATTAACTTTATAGCTTTCACTCAATTTGATATTGCTTTAAATCTTTTATCTTATACAAAGATTATCATATGTTCGTAGTTATTTTTTTGAATAAAACTAAATTATGTAGTTTTTTTTTAATTTTTACAATTCATGTACAATAAATTAAAAAAATATAAATTTTTTTATATTATTTTGGCCCCTCTATCAAATAATCTCAGCTCTGCCCTTGTCTACATACCTGATGAATTGATTGCTTGGATATAACAGGGGCGCGTTTAGGATTATTGGACATTGTGGGTTGGATTGTTTTTCATTTGGAAATTTTATCTTTTATTTGGTTGGCGTGCCATGTTTATTATGCAAATAAAAACACTGTACAAATATTTTATTTTGATATTTTATTAGTGAATATTTTCACTTCAAATGATCTATTAAAATACAAGCTAAACAATTTTGTTTATACCAATCTTATTTAATTCATTTAAAATAAAACAACATAAATATTTTTATATAACTTAATTAAATTTTAGAGTCAAGATAATTTGAGTCATGAATCAAGTAAATTAACTCACGAATTAATAGATCAACCAGAGTTTTGATATTTTTTTTTTTAATTTAAAAAATCCTCTAAAATAACATTTTAATTATAAATAAATAAAATCATTTTTTTCTGACCTAACTCAAGCAGGTCAGCAGTTTGAGATCTTATAACTAAACCTTCAAGTTACAAATTATTAGATATTTTTATTTATTATATCATCACTATAGAACTAAACTAATTATCCCGTAATTATACCAGTAAGTAATTACTAACAATACCATGCAATTACGACTGAAGCACCTTGTCTCTTTGAAAGAAAAATAACATTCCTTGTCTCCTTAAAATAAAAATATATAATTATTCACTTACTATCAGTGGAATCATACCAAATTATATAATGTTCTTATGATGTAGCTAATTGCTTTACAATTACGACAATCAAGTATAATCCATAACCCTGACCAAAAGAGAGGAAGACGTCCTCACTAGCTTCTAGTCATCGCGAAGCAAAAGGCAGGGGGCAAGGCAGGCGGCTGCTATTTTGTCATCTGAAAAAAGGCTGTTAAATTTTGCAGGGCAACAGTTGATCGTAGAGTTCTATTAGCTGCTACAGACAACAAGAAGAGCATTGTGGTAGTAAAACACAGTTGTAACAGATGGCTTTAAAGGCCGCAGAAGGCAAGAGGAACATACTGTCTATTATTGATTTCTTCATTCAAACACTGGTACTACAAACATTGTGGTGGAGGTGGGGAAATACACAACACCAGCAGAAAAAACTTTACAGGTCTATTGACCCCCCCCAAAAAAAAAAGAAACAAAAAAAAGAAAGCATACAATTGATTCTTTGATCACTGAAACACTTCTCTTCCTTGATATATCAAATACAGAAATCTGCTCCCGGGGTCTCCCCGCACCTTCATCACTTGCGACAATCCTATTTTTCATGGAAACATGGCACCATACTGATAGCCCTTTATTTTCAAAGAATGTAACACCTGTTTCAACCTTAAATAAACAAACCCGACCTGAGGGGGAAGGACATCCTTTTCGAGGTCAAGAATGCAATCACAAAAATCTAGGCCACTCTCTTTGGATCACGTGCTGCTGCAACATGGTCCTACAATGCATACAAGATGCATATTATTGTCGATGCAGCAACCTTGAAATACTTTTTGAATATGCTAATTCATCGTTTGTGACACCAGCAAAAAGATTCACAATTGCACCGCAAGGGATCAAATTTCAAGAAAGGACTTTTCAGGACAGGAAAGCCCATGATGCATTTTTCAGGACAGGAAAGCCCATGATGCATCATAAAGCCTATACCTAGGGCAGAGAAACTGAAATGGTGTTCATCTCCAAACAAATAGGTTGGAAAAAAGAAAGAAAAAATTGGATTGGTTTTCCAGCAAGGACAGGGAAAATAATAGAAAATACATGATAACTGCATCACCATGGTCAGTTTGTAAAAGTCTTCACGGATGTTGAAAATTTAAAAACCATAAAATAGACCATGCAATCCTGCTGAAAGCAGAAAATATCACATTGAAGCTATAAAGAAAAATTCTCTGAGAACCTTGAAACTGATGAGAAAGAAGGTGGCATCCATGCAAACCTTGAAACTGACCACAATACCAGAGAAAAGAATAAACTGACCACAATATCAGGGATGGATGTGGGGTAGACACTTGGATTATCATATAACCTTGTAAAGCATTTTGAGGCCAATCATACACCATGTTCTTAAGATGACTACTGAAACTAATTCAAAAAATCTTAAATAACCAACACAAAAGAATAAAAAAGCAATAGTCTTCCACAACCACTTCAACTAATAACATGGAGAACCACATGATTTATAAAAATAAAGGAAATTTAAATAAAGCACTACCAAAGATCAAGTGCAGAACTCAAACTTACTGAGATAAAATCAAATGCTCTGGTATCTTCTTTTTTAGAGCTGTTCATCGTTGAAGTAGGAGCCTGATTTTGGAAGTTTGATTGGAATATATCAGGAAGCGCAGAAGAATATCCACCTCCATCAGTCCCCAAAGCATGACTAACACCAGCATTTTGCACATTCAGGTTACTTAGATGTTGAATGTTGGACATTGTTGCAAGAAATTGCTGTTGTGCAAGAAAATTCCCCATGGCAGCATAATTTATTGGCTGAGAATGAAAAGCTGGGTTCAACATTATGCCAGGATGCATATTATATGGCACGGTACCGGAAGGATGTAGTGGGTTTACATTTATCCCAGTCGCTGACAAGCCAAGCGAGCCATTCAAAGCATCATTTGTGACCTGATGGCTTGGACTACTGGTTAAATCTGAGAAGAGACTTTCTGAGAACACTGCCGGAGAGGTTACTTGCAGCTTCGAGACATTATCATTAATGGACATGCCCGCTATTAAGTCACTAACGCCTGTTTCACTATTTTCTTGCCCCTTCAAAAATTCAGAATTTGACCCAAAGATATCAAATACCTCGGGTCCATTTTTATTGGCAGGCTTATGGTTCTCATCAGCTCCTGGTTTATCATCAAAAGTCATCCCAGAAAAGAGATCATCCCCATGCTCCCTACCCTCACTTGTGTGAAATGAAACATCTGCAAAGGGATCTTCATTTTTCTGCTCCTCCCCGGTGCTATCACCCGTGCCAACACCATCACCAAATAGATCATCAATCAAAGGGGTTGTTGATGTCATAGGGTTCACTATATGTTGTTCACTTTGCTTCTTTATAGAATCATCTGTCCCAAAGAAATCATCTGAATCTCCAGTGTCCATTAAGTCAGGCATCTGGACATGAGCTGTCTCAGCCTTTACTGAATTACCTACCATGTTACCAAGTGGTTCCCCACCCAAAAGGCTTAGCACCTGTCCAACAAAGCCATAATATCAGCAATCAAATGCAGCCCCTTGAACTCAGAAATGAATCTCTATTTCACATCCAGTTTCTCTCATCACAACAGCAGTATGAGTTCATAAAAGAAGTAAATTCTTAGCCTATCTAATAAAACAAAACTTGAGCTGATGATATAGAGGCGGAGCAAAAATGGCAGAACAACTAAGATTTGTGTAACCTTAGCAGAATCGTTACGTGAAATACATCAAAGTAAAGGATTTTTACCAAGAAGTCAAAAGGAATACTGAGTATAATTAAACTAAAAGTGGGCATACTTGGTTTTCTCCTAAAAAAGAACACCATCCTCAACTAGTCATTCCTGAAGGAAGTTGAATATGAAATTTATACGAAGGAAAACTCATTGTTAACATCTAATACCTCTCAATCATCAAAGGTATCCAATTCTTTATTACTTGCAATTTAGTCATCATGTCTTTATTACTTGGAATTTAGTCACCATGTCAAGACCTTGTCACAATTACAGCAATTTTTATAAGACCATCAACAAAACTATGTATCATCTAGATACCTCATTCTATCCTCCATTAATCACGGTTAACCTCCCTGCCTGGAGCAGAAATGAAAAGCAAAACATCCAGAATTCAAAAACACTTACAAAAGATAAATTACCTTGTTAGCCTTTTCCCTGAGAGAGTTTTGGGGAGATTCAGAACATCTCACAACAGAATCTTTATTTTCGCTAAAATAGGAATATGCAATTGAAAATTGTTCATCTTCCTTTCTCCTCAGAATTGACTCAAGTAGGCACACAGCTTTCATGCGCGCCTGAAAAACAAAAATTCCCAGGGAAGTTTTTTAAAAAAAAAAAAATCACAAAGAGATACATTATAAGAAAATAAGCAGTTCATTAAAAACTCTCCAAGAAACAAAAATAATAAATACTGCAAAACAAATTGTACGCAAAGACAATCAAGAAATAAATAGAAACTTTAACCACTATAAAACAAACGACAATTTTAAGCAATAAGGAAAAAGGAGTTCATGTATGTGCGCTGGTGGTGTTTGGGAAAGAGTAATATCATTTCACATCATAAAAATAGGCAAAAATAAGAAATCATGCCTGCCACACAGGAGATTGAAGCTTGGATTCAAGGGCATGACTTAGAGCCAATACATTCAACTTTGCTGCCTCCTCTAGAAAAGATTGAATGGCATCACGGGTAGGTTGTAGCCGCACACCACCAGATGTCACTATGGTCTCTAACAACTTCTCCTCGCGAGTCTTACTCTCTGTAAAGCGTGAGCTGGAGTCCTCCTTTTTTGTTTCTGCATTCATTACTCTCGAGTCCTGGCCCCAAGGTCCCGTGGCCACATTCTTAGAAACTCCAAAACTACCCTGAGCTTCATTGTTCAACTGAACTGGTTGATATCTATCCGAGGAGTCATTTTCTATGGTCAATGACCGATGAAGATTTGGGCTCTTGTAGCTCCCATTATCATTCTTTCTTAACGAATGACTTTGTGTTAGGCTAGTAATTCCATGCTTGATAGACGCACTACCAAGACCAACTACCTCGGTAAGGAACGATTTTTTATCTTCATATGGCATATCAAAATTCGTATTCCCAAAACCTTGTATTCGTTTGTTAAGATTTTCAGCAGGAGCAGCTGGCTTACCATTCTCCTCGGAAAAAATAGCAGAGATAGTCTCATGAGCTGTATCCCTCACTGCTTTGTTAAGGGCATCCCCCTTCAAAGAATCCATCTGACCCTTGTAATGAAACAACTGACGCACAGCAGCAGAATGTCTTTGCATTTCCCTTCTGAACTCTCCACCAGACTTTCCCACAGCATATTTTATCAATCTCAACGCCTGCACACAATTAAACCAAAAAAAAGGTGCGAGTTTACGAAATTAATCTTAAATGACTCATTAAATAACAAAATGAAGATCTGAGAAGAGAAGAGAAGAGAAGAGAAGGGAGTGCCTTTTGTTTAACAACGGGACTCTTGTGGTCGAGCCTCTTGAGTATAAAGTCGGAGACCTCTTTGACAATAGTAACATGAGAAGACCTCAAGAGCTCACAAATCTCTTCCAATTTGTAAACAGGAGTGACTTTGTCTTCATCAGATGTTGCTCCATCGATCATCCTTGATCTCCAATACGATTCCACCGCTCTCCTGCTCGAATCCATCTCTCCTCCAAACCCTAAATCTACTTGAATTACAAAGAAATCGAGGATCGGAGATCGAATTCGCGAATTTGGGATTGAGAAATGGACGTGATTAATATATTGAAGTTAATTAGGGTTTTCCTTTTTTAGAGAGAGAGAGAGAGCTCTGGATCGCAGGGCGGGGGGACGAAATGTGCAGGGAGAAAAGAAGAAGCTGGTAAAGGTTCTTGAAATAAAAATACAAAAACAAAAAACAAAAGCCCGAGTCGGATAAGTAGGGGTGACTCGCCGACGTGTTTGCTTAATTTTGGTTGGTCCTGTGCAGGTGACACGAATATTATAGTGGTTTGGGCTGCGCCACCGCACAGATTTTTTTTTTTTTAATTATTGTTGGTGTTTTTATTTTTACATTTTTTTTTTTTTTTGGACTTATTCTGTTTTGTTCAGGTTTTAAAAGCCCAAGGCACAAAAACTTACAGTAACTTTTTTTTTTAATCGATGAAGATGGGATTTTTTAAAAAAAAAAAATTAGATTTGAGAGGAAAGACTTTTCTTTCACGAAAAGTAAACAAATTTAATTTTTAATAAGATACTTTTCAACGAATGTCTCCTGAAACTTAGCCTGACCGGCTAGTCACTGAGGATTCGGTTGAATCATAGTTAAAATCAAATTTGATTTAAAAATATAAAAAAATAAGTGTGACTTAATTAATTTGATAGGTTAATTTAATAATTTGATTAATTTGATAAAATTCAATTAAAATCTAATTATAATTTATTAAATTTTTTATTAAAATAATATTATTTTAATTAAAAAAATTTAATCTAAACAATCTAATTAAAATCTAATAATCCGGTTAAAATTCAAGAACTTGAATCTTGAACCAGATCAGACTCAAGGCCAGATCTGGAAACTTTGGTGTCGTCCATTGAAATTTTCCAAACGTGATATATTTTGGACAGAATTAATTTGTCTTTTACTTATTAAAATTGAATTGATGGGTAGTTTACCTTTTTAATTTTCAAGGAGGCTAGTGATAAGTTACTTCTATCAAATATTATTCAATTGAAATAATGTATTTTATTTTTTAATTTAACTTTTTAATAATAAAAATATTTTATTTTATTTTATTTTTAATATTAAATTGTTTTGGGAAGGGTGCACTATTTTTTATATTAAATACCAAACCTGTAGATTTATATTTTTTAAAATTTTAATTATTATCATTATATTTTTTAAAAGTGGGACTTCATAATTTTTTTATTTTTTTATAAATTTATTTTAATCTCATGACTTAGGTTATAAGTTTAACAAATTAACCTTGATTGACTTGATTTATTTTTTTCTGTTTTTTTCTAATTGATTTCATCATTTAACAATAAATTTATATAAAATTAGTCTTCATAAGTGTTTTTCAATTTGTTTCCTATAGAATTATTTGGATTTTATGATCCAGATCGCGGGTTTGGCAAATTAACTCTATTTATTTTTTGGGTCTTTCTTAACTTGAGTAATTTTTTAATTGAGTTTTATTTTTTTTTTAATTTTCTTTTCATAAAATTATCTTAATCTCATAACCTATGTCACAGATTTGAAAGGTTGACACAAGTTGACTTGGTTTTTTTTTTTAATAAATTATATTCTTAAAAAAATTACCCTCCAACAACTCAACCTTTTTTTTATTATTTTTTTTTAATTTTATATTTCAATATTATGTTGTTTGTGAATTATTTTTTTTCTCAAATTCAACCTTCAACATTAGATTTATTTAAATAGAGTTTTGTAATTTTTTTATTTGTTTTCTTATAAAGTTACATTAGTCTCATGATCCATGTCGCGAGTTTAACAGATTACTCTAGATTAACTTAGGTTGAATTTTTTGTTCTTTTTTAATTGATTTTTTTTATTTTATCTTTTAACATTGAGTTGATTAGGAATTAAGCTTCATAATTATTTTTATATTTGTTTTCTATAAAGTTATCTTGATCTGATGATCGGGGTTATATGTTTAGTTGGTTAACCAATGTTGACTCATGTAGTTTTTTTATTCTTTTTTTTAATTTAATTTTTATCCTTTAAAATTGGGTTGATTAGGAATTGACTTTCACAATAAATTTTAATTTTCTTTGTACAAAGTTATAATGATCTCATAACCTGAGTCGTAGACTTGACAGATTAATATAGATTGATCCAATATATCATCTTAATATTTTTAAAAATATATCATCCAATATGTTAATGTATTAATATCCATTATGTGTCATATTTTGAATTTATTATTAAAAACATTTATTAGAACACATGTTTGAATATTTATTTTATATTATAAGAAGAAAAACATTATAACTCGACAGGTAACATTGAAAGTACACTCATTCATTAATTCATCATGAATGAGTCTATTTTATCTCGTGTTAATATTCTCATGATTATATAGTATTAGACGGGGAAAACAATTAAGAGGCATCATCACAATATTGTGATCCAAGATACAAGATAACGTGGATTATAATATTATAATAATGTTTCTGTCTTTTTAAAAAAAAAAAAAAACCAATAAAGCTTGTTATAGGGAGTAAAATTGTCTTTTTTTAGGAGATCAATTGGATATTATCAAATTGATTGTGGGCAAATTGGTTTGTATACCTTTTTTTCACACAAAAATGACTTTGATACACTTAAAAGTAGGGGGTAGCTTTTTTCCAAAAGTTTTTTCTATTTTTTTTCAATATTCTTTGCTCAATAAAAATTACATTAATACCCTTAAAGCAAAAAAAAAAACATTTATTGAACTTGCAAAGAGAGGCTTTTTTTATCTTTTTATTTTTTCAACATAATGAAATGATAAAATTAACCTTAAAATAAAAAAAAAAATCTAAGGCTAGTATCCAAAGGCGTTTTCATCACTTCTTATGATTTTTTCTACAATATACAGGTTCATTTAGGTGGTGTTTATTAATTTAAAAATATAAATATTATTAAAAACAAAAAATTTATTGACATGTATGAGGTCATCTGATCATTAATTGTTGCCTTCTACAATGACATTGGAATCATCAAAGTGGCTCATTCATGATCTAGCAATGCATTTGGTCAACAAATCTCTAGTTGGTTGAACATATATATATATATGAAAGTTGAAGACTTAGTTCAGAATAAATTTTAAACTTGTTTTATATAAAAAATACATTTATAAGCATGCATAAAGTCCAAGAAAAAAGTAAAATAAAGACCTAGTTTACATATTTATTTGAGTGCTCAAAATATAACTTTTTATATTTTACTTGATAGCATAAATTAAAATAAATGCACATAATTCACTTTTCATGTATTTAAAAGGATTGATAAAAGGTTTCTAAAAAATCACTCAAGATTAAAACTAACAAATCTGGAATTCTACATGAACCGATCAACCGTTTAGTGATATCAAATGAACCAGCAGACCGCTTATTCATCCATAATAAACACCTAAGAATTATACAGGAATCGGCCGATCGATTAACTTGATCAATCTGAACCAATTGACCGTTTCAATTGTTAGTGGGTCTATAACAACTAATTTTTGCTAGAAACATTTAAATAGCTTCTTTAATTGTAAAATTAAGAAGATAATCCAAACATATATCATAAACAAGTTATTTTAAGAGTAAAAACACTTCAAAATTATCAATCATTAATCATACTCATAGTTATACATTAAAACCTATATAATCTTGCACAAGGTATACATTCTTATTCTTACAATAATTAAACACTTTTTAATCCATTAAATGCTATATGGTGAGATATAATGATACTTATATTTTTAATTGTAAAATCCACCGATTGTGAGAGTAATTCGGGGACAAAATTACATTTGTAAACCCTTGAGAAAAACTTTTGATATTGGTGAGGTATTGTCACCAAGAAAAAATCTTGAAGAATGAATATTTTTAAATGGTATGAAAAAAGCTTGGTGTGGATTCATCAAATGACAATTGTATCATTTGATTTGGACTAGTGAAAGAATATAATTCTCAAGTACAGTTTGGTACTTAAGGTGTGGATGTAGACTTATCGAATCAAGTTAAAAACTAAGTTTTAAATTTATCTCTCTTATATTGTATTTTAAACACTTTAATTATATTGTTGGTTATTGTATTTAATTGAATTAAATTGTATTATTTGTTAATATTAGTGGGACATCTAATTCACTTCCCTTAGGTGTTATTGTTATCTTAATCCTAGAACAACACGGTTTGGTGCTAATGATTTTTTTTTTTTATTATTATTCTTCTTTTCTGTCTTCTTGATTTTCACACCTGACCTTTTAAAATTTCAAGATTGCCCTATGATTGTTTTCTCCATCAAATTTAGTTCTTGTTATTTTAATTACTATTTATTTTATATTAAATAAATTATCAAATTGGAATTTCTTTTTTAATTTCACCCTCTTTTAAATTTTTTTTATATGTCAAATTTAATCTCTATTTTTTTTATTACTATTTGTTTTATTTAAGATAATTTTAAAAGTTGAATTGTTTTTGCGATTTCATCGTTCATTTTTTTTTTCTATCAAATTTAATTTTCATTGTTTTGATTGCTATTTTTTTTACTCGAGATTTTTTTTTAAAATTGATATTTTTTTAATTTTATTTTTCTACATTAAATTAGATAAAGATTGAGACTCTTGATTAAGTCCATATTTAGGATTTTATATGTTACAAATTTGAGAAATTGTTGCATATTTAAAAGATTTTCCCGGGTTTTTTTTTTCTTTTTTAATTTTTTTTTAATTTTATCGTTTTACATTTATTTTATTGAAGATTGAGCTTCATTATTATTATTTTTAATTTGATTTCTGTTAGATTTTTCATTTATTCTGAAAATGACTTGGGTTATCTCACCCGTCAACATCATGATGTTTACTAATTAAGTTTTATAATTTTATTCAATTTATTTTTTATGAGATTACCCTGGTATCACAACTAAGTCATATGTTTTACATGTTGACTTGGGTGGAATCAAGTTGAGTTATTCTAACCTTTTTTGGATTATATTTTATTTTTTTAATTTTATTCTTTAATATTTTCTTTACTGTAAATTGAGCTTTGATTTTTTTCTCATTTTACTTTTTATAAATTTATTATGTTTTCATTTAATTTTTTTTCTTTATTATTAATTAAGATCTTTTGAAATTTGAATTAATTTTTTTAAAAAAAATTCTATCCTTTAATATTTGACTGATTGAAAACTAATTTTTATGTATTTTTTTTTATTTATTTTCTATGAAGTTTTTTAAATTTTATATCCATGATCACAAATTAGCAAATTAACTTGATTTAACTTAGATTTTTTTTAAATAATAATATATTTTTTTTCATCCTATTTTTATTTTTACAATAACATACTAATCTTAAATGGGCATAGTCTGTTTTTTTTTACTTTTCTTTTGTTATGAGTTTTTTTAGCTTTATTTATGGTTGTATTTTTTTATTCATACTGTTAAATCAATCAAGTTTATTAAAATTAATTAAATCAACGACCAAAGTATAGGGGTTTTTTTTTTTTTAAAAAAAAAAAAAAATCAACTATATTGGCACAGCATAAAACCGGCCACCCATCTAGTTTTATCTGAATGCGTGCATCAAGGAAACCCTTAAGTAAACGCTTCGCAAACTAGTACCACAATTCTTCAAAAGAAGGAAATAAACAAAAGAAAATCATACTCCTAATGAAAGGGAAAAAGACAGCAAATTATTAAAGATAAGGACCTGGCCAAGATCATGATACAAATCCAATAAGATACCTAATTAGCAACCGCACTTGCAGCATCTACAACATCATCTGATTCATCCACTACCATCTCATTTCTAAAGAGCATTTTAAGGTATGGAAGCACCCTAGGAAGCACAGGTAAATCTGCTATGTTTACACTCATCATATCAAAAGCAATGCATGTTTTATGCATATGTGTCTCATCAAATACAGGAATTTTTGGATATCTTTGGCTGAAGTGGGTGAGGATGATGCGGTATGCACCAGCCGAGTTTCCCACTTCTATGGCTTCCTCTGTTGTGCTGTGGTTTCTGGCTATAGCTTCCTCCACCAATGCATCCTCGAAAGTTGCCTGCATTATTATTATAGAACTAGCGGGGTCAATATGAATAAGTATTGGTGAGCTCAACACACTGCCTAGCTGCATAAGCAGCTAGGGCTGTAATGCAACTCTGTAATATAATTACATGGAAAGTATGTGAGCTCAACACACTGTCAAAAACTGACAAAGCACCTAGGGCTGTAGAGCAACTCTGTAATACAATTACATGGAAAGAATGTGTACAAAAAACATCCTCTGCCGTAATTTGTTAATAGTTTCTAAAACCTGTGTGCAGTCAAATTTACAAAATTCATGCCCATTCTTTTTCCTATTTTAATAATTCAATACTTCATCAAGTTGCTAATTACCAATTATTTGATCACCTTTATCAAACCAATAGTGTTCTGAAAGATTTAGAATTCTCAACAAAAAAAATGATATATTAATCAAATACAAAAGAATCTGATAACTTGCCTCGTGTATGAGAATGGTTGCTCCACGAGATGCTTCTACCAGTTCTGGACAAGGCCTGGTATCACCTGAGTACACCATCTTCCAACCTGGTATCACTTTTCCAACAGTGTTGATTCTCTCCGCAGCCTTCAAGGCAATACCAAATGCCTGAGGGCAGTGAACAACAGGAAAACTAATCAAAGCCTCCAGCCCTGCTTCACTGAGCACCTCCTTCAATCTCTTTAGACTTGGAAAAACCATGCCATTATCAACTGGACTGCCAGGTCTCTTCCAATAACTCTGCATACGGTTTCCTCTGGCAAACAAATTTGACTCAGTATTTAGAGTAGGATTTTTCATCTCTGCAAAATTATTTGGACTTCCTAGAGACATGTCATCCTTTTTTGATCCGCTATCATCCTCATAAGCAACCCATGAAGCTTCAGTGGTGCTCCTACAATCAATGAACTGCATATCCAGGTCTTCTAGTCTTTGATATGCATCTAGAAATTTCTTGAGCTGCCAAGGCCCCACAACAAGTACAGGTTCATGGGTCATGCCTTTTAACAAGTCACGTCGCAGAGCAAGTATTCTTGCTAATCCAGTATGGTGATCTGCATGAATATGAGAAATCCAAATGCATCTTAAATTTCTCACGGCATTATCAGCACCCTCCACACCATACCTGTTGTCAGAGTACACCAATCACAATAATTTAAAATATGAAGAAAATAACTTTCTTGCAATAAAGCAACATTTAATCATAAATTTTTACAGTGTTACCTTCTTTTTAGTTGTCCCAGGGTTCCTTCCCCACAATCTAGGAGCAAACTTCCTTTGGAGAAGAGATTAATATAGATAGAAGTAACATTTCGGTATTTAGAAGGCTGAGATGATCCCGTCCCCAAAAGGACCACCTCCAGGTCATCTCTCCTTATATTTTCCAAGCAACTAGGAAGAGTATTCTCTTCCAACCATGGCTCTTCGGTAAAGACCTTATTACCCTGGATAGCATTTATGTCTGCTTCCAATCCTCCAGGTCCACTCCAAAAGTTGCGCACATGTTGGGCAGCATCCACAATCTCTGGAATCTCAGTGAGCAACTCATTGATAATTTCTGAGGGAGCCATCAAACTTGGAATATTGGATTTGTCGAAGCCAAGATGAGCATGAGGACGCAAAGTGAACTGTTCAGCATAGAGATGCGCAGCAACCATGTTATAAAAAGGATGTGGCATCTAACTTGAGTAATTGTAAATGTAGATATTAAAAAATAATAATAATAATTTTAAACATTCATCATCTCACCCAATTTATGGACTAGAAAATTGGACAATAACCAAAAGCATTTATCAAACATCATAGGTGTTGTTTGAGATGGCTTGAGAAGACATATTCAGACAAAAAGGACAAAATTCTTGAAAAGTATGACACCGCCAAATCATCTAGGATCACAAGTAAAAATAGAGGGGCAGTCAATATAGCCTTCAACTAGTTTACAGGCTCATAATATGTTGCGAGTCGGATCAGAACATTTTTTGAACATCAAAAAAATATCCAATCCGCAATGAACTATCTGGCTTTGTTATTAAACCTGACCCAATGAGCTAACCTTGAAACCTCTCAATTTAACTTCATGCCTAACCCGAGTTTAAAATTAACTCGTGGAGGAGTTGCCTCGATGTAACCCAATCGACTTGACAAGTTCAAAAGTAACCTGAATTATCATTAAAAATGTGGTTTGACTTCAAAGAACATTTTAAGATGATATCTTTTTTATTGACTAGCTTCTCATCTTAACATACCATACCCGCAACCCGAATCATGAATTCCACTAGGTTTTACAACTTTATTTTTTTAATTAATTTTTACTTGATGATATGATAACAACAATAAATACTCACAAAATTAAGCATTAATCAAATACCATGATGTTTGTTTGACACTACAATAACCTCATAAAAGCAAATTAAGGCAAATTATGAAAACCAATTTAAAATTAACAAAATATTAAAGGATGAAATTGAAAAAATCAAGAGAAAAAAAAAAAGAGTAAAGATGGAATTATAAAATAGGAAAAGGAAAAAAAAAAGGGGCCAACTCCTTCAATGTTCACCCATTCTTTTAGTTTTTAGCTAGTTTACTGAGAAGCGTTATGTGTGGGTTGGACCAAAAAAATTTAACATAAAAAATGTAAATGCCATAGGAAACTTTTTGACATTGTTATTAAATCTTGCTCAACGAGTCAACTTTGAAACCTCCAAACCTGACTCCTTGCCTAGTCTGAGTTTCAATTAAATAGTGGGAGTTGCCTTGGCGTGACCTTGTCAATTTAACAGATTCAAAGACAACTTGTGGCTGGTAAAAAGTGATTTTGCTTTTAAAAAAATAAAGATGATATCTTTTTTTTTTTTTAATATTGAGATGACAACATATTGGATCGACCTGGGCTTCGCAACTTCATCCACCAAACTCGTGACCCAAGTCATGGACTCCACTAGGTTTACTAACTCTATTTTTTAAAACTATTTTTTACTTAATTATATGGTAACAAAAATAGACGCTCACAAAATTGAACACCAACTAAATGTCAGGACATTATAAAAAAAAAACCAACATGAAAAAAAAATGAAACTGAAAAGAAAGGGACCGTATTGGAAAAAAGAATAAAAAAGGAGGGGCACATGCTTCACTGTTCATATATTTCACCCTAGATTGTAGTATAATATAATTCTCAAAACATCATTTCCAAAGTAATTGCTTGGTTATAAAGTTTAAATCACTCAATCTAGTTGGACATGGAACACAAAAACTACATGAAACTTGGAATTGGATATGAAATGTGGTTGCTAATATAAAGTATAAACTCAAACTTTTACCACCGCATGGATTCAATGCACATGTTTGATGAAAATAACCAGAAAGCCTTTGCATTATGTTAGGAAGATGAAAAGGAAAGCTTTTTGATTTAGCAAACAGTGAATCGCATTCTCAAACATCAAATCACAAGGCTTTTGCAAAATGAAAAGGTTGTTCTTACCTTAAGAAGATTCTCAGCTGATGTGTTTTCACACAACTTTGAGACACAACCCTGGCAAGTGGAAACAAAACCAGCAATTTAGTTGAAATAAAACATTTCCAAACAATAATCATCAACTACAAAGAATGTCTAAACAAACCTCGCCTGAAAGAATTGAGTCTGGTCTTGAGTTTTTAAGATGTGTCAGCGACCAAAATCCAGGAGCTGGAAAGAACTGAGGACACAAGTAATTAAGTCGTGCTGCAATTCTTGCACTGGATTTTAGAATAGGAATTTCCACATTCTTCCTGAAAAGAGCAAGAATGCCCAAAAAGAACTGTTCAGAGCACAGACAGGGGACATCTTTCTTTGGAGGAACCAGAGACAAATCACTCACAATTCATGTCCTGCCATAATGTGCTGGGCTGAACCAAATTTCTTCATCCACTTCTGATAAGTGGGGCTGCTTGTTACAGAAGCAGGACTTAGATGAATGATGCAATTCACAGTCTTACCACTTTGTGTTGGGTTACCTGAGAAATCCACATAGTAATTGTTGAGAGATTCCATAGATAACAATTCCTGCACATGAGATTCTGTAGGGCAGTCAACAAGTAATACAATGGGACCAGGAACAGAAGGGTCCATCACATCACTAGGATGAACCTGAAAAACAAAACAAAATATACATGTCAAAACATGGAGCAAGCAGCAGTATAGGTACTGTGACAGCAATTAGGCAGTCACAGTTTTTCTTTTCTTTTCTTTTCTTTTATCCTTGACTGAGGAACCCACCATTATACTTTGGAGGTCGGACATCACTGATCTTCCTGATTGCAATTCCCTATATTTCGGCCCAGGTTTCAGACCAAGAGCTTTAGCTTTTTCTGGGTCAAATTTGCCCATAATCTCTGGCAACTCACAAAGATATATCACAGACATATCTCCAGGCTTTAGAGCAGATCCTTGTGACTGGCTTGGTCGTAAGAGAATCGCTGATATTTTGACAATCTCATCATTAATAAGAACAATGGGGTCTATAAACTTATTTGCATCTACCAGACCAACATTATCGGAACCAAAGCTCTTTGTGTGAACCATGGCAGCATGGGGAATGAAAGACTTCATTGCATCAACCAAATACTTGAGATCTGATGGACCCCATATGTTAACCTTCACAAAAACATAAACTGCACTTTAAAATATAATAGACCATAAATTATGGGAAAGAAAGTCAATGTAATACTTACTGACATTCCTTCTTCTCCCATGCCAGCCAAAGTTAACAGCAAACCTGTTAGGAAACTTTAACACTTAGAATTTAGGGGCTGTAGCATTGGCGCATCATAAATGTCCAGCCAGATATCAGTAAAAATTGGTTCTTGAAGATACATCAAGATTTATGCATTTTTTAGTTATGAATTACATTCATAAGCATAATGAATTTGCAAGTACAATGTGGCAGCTGAGCTACAAAGACACAAACCTGGAATTCCACCAGCTGTTTCTGAGCAGACACGAGAGAGAAATATGTGATCTATCTGAAAAAGATTAATAAATAAAAATATCATCAGACATAGAGAGAACATTCACCTATTGAACACAAATGAAACTCAGGAAGGCCATATTAACATGTGCTTATGAAGGCCTGTGCATATATAAATAAACTCGTAAGCATTGAAATATCTTTTGAGCTATCGCATACCTTCGATAGTTTAATCTTATGCTCCGTGCAGAATCGTTGCAATCCCTGAAATAATAGTCGCAGGATGAGTGAATAAATCCAATTGCTATGCATCAATCTCCTCACAAGAATCAAGGCTTAAAAAATATTTTACTTCCTCCATAATATGAGATTATCATCTTAGAATGGCTTGAATGTTAAAGAGGGACATTAGACAATGCTTTGCTGTTAGCTTTCCAAAGGTAGTGGCGAATTAAAACTAAAAGGTGAAGTTGCTCTAAAGCTATGTTTATTGAAAGAATAGCATAACTGACATTTAAAACCATAACGTCATTAGAGTTTTAGATCCAATACTCATTTGGAGTGAAGTGATTCCATTTTGGACTATCTAAAACATCTGATAGTTAAAGTCCACTGTCTCACTTGCTTAAATTAAGCTATTTGATTATTCAGTATATTGCAACTCCATACATAAACAATAAATCAATGGATAGCATGCATCCTAAGTTCCCATTTCAGTCCCTAAGATTTTTGACAAACAGAAAGGTGGCAAAAATCATAAGAGAAAAAAAAAAAGGCAACCTTCAACAAAAGATCATAATCTCATTGAGAACATGTTAGTGGCAAAAACATAAAGGAAATCCCATTGATAACCTCTTTAATCAGTGAAGTTCACAATAAGGATGCTCGTATTCTCATTTGATTGCATGAAGTACCCACATGTTGCTAGTATGTTATTATAAAAATTACACAAAAGACTCATTGATAGAATTATCAATATGAATTATTCAGTCAGGAAGAAAGGCCAGATAGATCCATCGCTTATGATGCTGACAGTCTCCAGTTCTAAACTCATTAATGATGAAAATATACAGCTAAGACATAACAACTTCCTTTTTCTAGTTATGTAAAGCTGAGACCAAGAATTCATCACCTGGAAGAACAGGCGAGTTAGTTTCATATAGCAGTTCTACAAAATATATCATAGTACAGGGATAACAGTTAGCTAGAAAACAAGGTTTTACCAGATAAAAGCAAATTGGACCTAGGATTTACAACCAATCCTGAACTATCTAAATCCCGTAGGAAGCGAAACAATCCTGACCATGGGGACTATTCTTCTTCAATAACGAGAATTTGACCACACATGAACAAATAAAAGAAGTCAATCCGGTTTGTGAAAACAAATTGATACTTAAAACATGAAAAAAAAAAAAAAAGTTTCTGACATTACTGCAGCAATGGAATTACCTCTCCAGCATTAAAAATAAACCTTTGCTTGTCAAAGAAGAGCAGGACAGAAGGTGAAGTATCCTGAGTGTCCATTCCAGTCCCAAGAATCTGGAAAACGGAAGAACATCCTCCATAAATAAAGTAATTCAAACTAAAATATATCCATGAAACTGAAATAAAGACTCCTTGTCTTTACTTAAATTCTTCAATGAAACAAGAAAGCCCCACAACCAAAAGAGTTACCTGCACATAAGAAATAGTATTGATAGGATTGAGCTTTCTGACTTTCAACTGTAAATTCCTTTTAGGATTATCTCTACCCTCAGCCCTTTTTTTATTAAACCCAAAATTCTCCTTGCCACTCTCGTCCATTGACTGCCCTTTGTCTCTATCTCTGGTCTCTCTAGACGTAGTTTTGCTTCTGCTTCTGAAATTAAGAGACGGGTGGTTTGGCGTGGTACGTTGTCGTCGTTTTGGATAAGGAGAAGAAGAAGAGAGGATGGTTAGTAGAGAATAAGGTCTGTGTTTAGAAGAGAAGGGGAAACGGAGAGTGGGATTTAGAGGGGAGAGGAGGAGGCGCAGATTTGAGATTTGGGACATTTGTATTTCTGTGTTTTTGTAGGGCTACTATTATATAGGGAGGGAGATTTGGTGAAGGGTTTTAGTTTTAGTTTAGAGCAAGGAGGAGGGAGTTTCGAGGGTGTCTGCTTTTTCCCCGGGGGTGGGGGTGGGGGTGGGGGTGCAGCAATCTTATTCTTTCTCTACTTCTAGCGATACAAGTGAGTAAATCTTTGTTACAAAAATAAAAATTTGTTTTATAATAAGATATATCCTATTTATAAAATATAAAAATAATATTTTACTTTTAATATTTATTATTAAAATTTTAACTATTTTAAAAAAATAATTACATATTATTTTTTTGCTCTATAATAACTGTTATAAAATCTAGTACATTGACATGAGATTGAACAACCTAAAATCTAGACTAGTTCAAATTTAAAAATAAAACTAGAAAAATGATAGATCCTAATTAATCTAATAAAAAACTTAGGCTGACCTATAACTTGGTCAATCTAGGATAAAAACTCAATCAAAATTTAAATAAAAAACCTAGTTGATTTTTTTTGGGATTCTATTTTATCAAAATATTATCATTTTGATTTTTTTTTAAAAAAAATTAACACTTTCAACATTTGATCTAGAATTTGCTTTAGGTGGTCAGATTTTATAATTATAATAATAATTATTTTTATCTTTATATATATTAGTTGGACAAATTTAAAATTAAATTTTTTTTCTTATAAGGATATTTTAGGGATAAAAAATAATAAATATTATTTATGAAGACATCCATAGTTATAAAACCCTACCCAAAAATTAACCCAAAATAAAACCTGCGTCACTGGTTGGAAAAGTCAACCCGAGTTTAACCAATTCTTTTTTTAATAAATGTTAGTTTTTTTGCAATATAACTCAAAACCATGGCCAAATTTGAAACTTGAAAACCTGTTTGAGAGTGTAATTGTGGTTGCTTTTCAAAGTATTTTTTACTCAAAATTTTATTAAAATAATATTTTTTATTTTTTAAAAAAATTATTTTTAATATCAGCACATTAAAATAATATGAAAACACTAAAAAATTATTAATTTAAAGTAAATAAAATTTTCAAAAATATTTTTAAAATATAAAAATAAACAGTACCATTTCTCTCTATTTCTTTATGAGCCCATGTTGTGGTAATAGTCGCCGTTCATCCATCTCTTTATTTCTTTTAGCTTTGCTTCTTGTTTCAAGTGGTAATGAATGTAATTTCTCATGGTCGCTGTTAGAACGACTTTAAAATTGTAAAAATCTCATCTCATGCAATCTTGGCTATCTTCTCCATTTCTCACAATGGAATTTGGTTTTCATTATCAGTGTAACTTCTTTTCATGACACCACCATAGGTTAGAACCCTCTCACAAATTATAATTTTTGTGTTGTACTATCATGAGTATCAACTCGCTAACTTGGTGTACTCACTCTCTTTATTTATTTTTTTATTCAGGGGTGTGTTTGTTACAGAGGACAAGGAGCAGGTGAAATGATACCACAAGGAATTGATTTCGTGGAGTCACGAAGTGGAAAAGTGTATGATGAATATTACAATACAAGAAAAACTATAAAAATCACAGATTTAATATGGTTAAGTAACATTTATATGTCTATAAAGGCAAGGAGCTTTTATTTCCATTATTTTGAAATAGAGTTACGTAATATATATTTATAGTAAATTCTAAACCACCCATAAAATTCTAGCTGCCCAAGGAATCTTTACCGTTTAAAAAGTATCAATAATTTTTTCATAATATCTCTCTATTGTATTGTGAGGGCATTGCCCTCGCATCTCTCAACTCATTTGTGACAATAAAACAAAAATTAAATCCTAAAAAGATAGATAATATCATTATGCTATGTTTTATTTAATATGCTACACTCTAGCATCTGTCTATAAGCTATAAACTACAACAATCTCCATCCTAGAACATAGGGAGAAAAAATAGGAAAAACTTCACTTAAAATAATAGGCTTAGATGTCTTTTATATAGCATTTAAAGACATTAATCGAGTTCAAGCAATGCTTGAACTTATTTGTAGTAACATGCTTTGTCAGCATGTGTGTTGTATTTTTAAAGGCGTGAGCTTTCTCGAGCAACAGTTCATTAAAAAGAACCAATTCTCTAATTTTATGAAACCTCATATCTATATGCTTAGTACTTATACCATACACTTAGTTTTTTACCAATACACTGATTGTCACAATGCAACTCAAATCCACTTTATATAAATATACATGTTTATTTTTATTATTAATTTTCTTTTTAAAGTAAAAGAAAAAAAATTACATACTATTGGGTTACATCTCTGATTTACTTTTGTATTTTTATTTTTTTAACTAAATATATTTTATATTTTTATTGTATTTATTTTTTCCGTTTCGAGACAATAACTAAATATTACTTTAAAATTTAGGTATAAAAATAGTTTGTGCCTAAACTAAGATGATACTTGTAATAAAATATATATTATTCGTATTAAATAGATTTAAGGAAAAACTGAAGTGAAAAACACAATTAAAGTAATAAATAAAGAAATTACCAATTTTAAACTTCTTATTAATACTTTGTAAAATATTATCAACTACAATAATGGTTAAATATATTTTATCAACTACAATAATGTAAAATTTTATGTGACCGGCTACTGTCAAGTTGTCCAACTTCCAACCCGGTCACCCAATACTTCAATTTGGGTTGGTATATGATTATAAAATATATATTCTTCATGGCGAAGGTCAACTAGCTGGAGTAGCTCAGTTGGTTAGAGCGTGTGGCTGTTAACCACAAGGTCGAAGGTTCAAGCCCTTCCTCTAGCGTTTTCATGCCCTTCTTTCTTTCTTTTTTTTTCAAAATTATTTTTAATATTAATAAATCAAATTGAAAAATATAAAATAATAATTTAAAACTAAAAAAACATTTAATTTTTTTAAAAAAACATGACAATACATCATAGAACTTGTACTCGAAGACCAGCAGCAGCCAAAAAAGATGGGCTTGATTCTGGCCTATGATCAAACTTTTGTCTGCAATCATATATAGGAAGATAAGATAAATAAGAACCACCACACAACATCTGCTAAAACCCCTTCCCTTCCCTTCCCTTCATGCAAAATCATCTACCACCCTTCCAATCCTGAAACATCAACAGGAAGCATGGGCAGTCTCCAACTCAACTCCTATGGTTTAGCCCCTTTCCAAGTTCCCAGCAACAAAAGCCTTAAACCCTCAAGACATACACTTAGTTTTAGCCCCTCTAGACTAAAAATCCGCGCCGTCAGCACTGTCCCGGAGAGTTCATCCGAGGCCAAGGAGCCAGAAGAACCACCTTGTGTCCATCTTGCATTTGTTCATGTAAGAAAGACGCGTGCTTTACTAATATTAATCTTCGCAACTTGATATGCAAATCTCTGTGTACTGTTCATGGTGTTGGCTGTTAACTTCAATGTGGCGTATACCTTTGTCGTCGTTGCAGTCTGTGTTGCTCCCGGATGGAACCCCCGATGTGCATTTTCGCAATGCTCCTGGGGGCCAGAAACTTAGGGATATAATGATGGACACGAATATTGAGCTGTATGGACCCTATGTAAGTCTATTTCATTCTTCTTCACTCTCTTAGGTATACACGATCCATATCAGATGCGGTGCATTTCAACGTCCTGACGTGATTTTCCCATATCAATTTTCCAGTCTCGAGCCTTGCTAAATTGTGGGGGAGGAGGTACCTGCGCAACATGCATGGTGGAGGTATATATCACTGATAGAGCATTTCTTTGAGGGATTAGTTAATCAAAATTGACTGAATTTTATATGTTTTTAGCTCTCTTTTTCTCTCTTCTAATTTCCCCTTCTTTCACATCAAGTTAAAGCATTTTTTGTGAATCAACGAGGCCTATGGAGCATCCTTGATTCAAATGTCAGGATCTTATTGCTAGACTAGGCTAAACAGGAAACTCCCCCCTTGGCTAACAATTTTTTCTCAACTCCTTGCCTGTTCTTAGGTTATAGAGGGGAAAGAGCTGCTCAGTCCTCGCACGGACAATGAGAAGGAGAAACTCAAGAAGGTATGCAAACTCAGTACTGCAGTAATGCTTTCAGGGATTGAATTATCATTTTGTTGGAATATTTATGAAATAGCTGCACATGAATGCTTAAGAAGTATGCAAATGGGTCTTGAGATTACGTGCTGTGATTGTGATTGGAATGATGCTTAAAAAATCCCTGACTTCTATGCCTATGTGTTCTTTGTAGAAACCGAAAAATTGGAGGCTTGCTTGTCAAACCACAGTTGGGAATCCAGATTCTAGAGGACTGGTCTGTGAAATTTCCTGGCAGTCTTCATGAGTAAATATTTACTTTGAATCGAGTTTTTTATTTTTCTGATTATTTTATTCCCTGCTCAATCTATGCAGGTTGTCATCCAACAATTGCCAGAATGGAAAGCTCATGAATGGAATTATGAAAAACTATTGTTTTCTGAAATGTTGTCGGAAATTCAATCTGATTAAAGGAAGGGAAAACCTCAATTTAGTATTCTAACCGTCTATTTATCTTCAATATAGTCCCCAAACAAAATATCTCTCTCAATTGAGTCCCTCGTGTATTAGAATCTCTCAATCCAGTCCCCTTGTCTAAAATCATAACAATTCTTACTCATCCAGAACTTGATCGGTTCATAGGATGCACAAAGACGGGTAAGATTAGGAATGCAAGCCCATAAAAACTTCAAACAAAAGCACAAGCCAGCTTGCACAAGAACATGAGAAGACTCTTATAAGTTGCTGCAAAGATGAATCCAAAACAAAAGGCATACAGCTGGTCATGATAAGATAATTCAGAGATATTTATTTTTATATTTTAAAAATATTTTTTAAAAAAATTAATCACAAACCAACTTATAGAAGTAGCTAAGAAGATTCTTAAAAGTTACAAGGTTGCTGCAAAGATGAATCCAAAACAAAAGGGAAACAACTGGTCATGACAAGATAATTCAGAGATATTTGCTTTTTTATTTTAATTTTTTTTAAAAAAAAAATTAAACACAAACCAACTTATACAAGTAGTTAAGAAGATTCTTAAAAGTTACAAGGTTGCTGCAAAGATGAATCCAAAACAAAAGGCAAACAACTGGTCATGATAAGACAATTCAGTGATATATATATTTTTACATTTTAAAAATATATATTTTTTAAATATATTTTTTATTTTTTTTATTTTAAATTAACTTTTTTATATATTTTAAAATTATTTTAATGTAATAATGTTAAAAATAATTTTTTTAAAATTAAAAAATATATATTATTTTAATATATTTTTTAATAAAAAATACTTTAAAATACAAAAACTACCACATTTCCTAGTTACCTCCAAAAGAGACTTGGCTGCACACTCCATTCATTTTCATAAAAGAAAATGGTTTTTGACAACAAAGCTTTACAACAAGATAGACTTGATGAAATTGTTTTTAAAAGAGAGAGAGAGCAAAGAAAAGAAATAAGAGCATAATCTGCTACCCCTTTCTTTATTACAAAGACAAATGTGGCCAAGGGAAGTTATTAGAAGTCTCTGGACGCAGGAGTATAATCAGTGATGAACACGTTTCCATAGATAAGTCCAGCAATCCCACCACCAATAAGAGGCCCAGCCCAGTAGATCCAGTTGTCATGGAAGTCACCACTAGCCACAGCTGGGCCAAAGGATCGGGCTGGGTTCATGGATCCACCAGAGAATGGGCCCGCAGCCAAGATGTTGGCACCCACAATGAAACCGATGGCTATGGGAGCAATGGTGCCGAGGGATCCCTTCTTGGGGTCAGCAGCAGTTGCATAGACAGTGTAAACCAAGGCAAATGTGATGATGACCTCCATGACGACTCCTTCAATGGCTCCTACTCCAGCTGCAACACTGTGGATGGGGACTGCCTGTTGAAACCAGGTAATCATATAGAGAGTCAAGCTTAAGGGAAAATTAATAAATTAAGCTCATTTCTCTTGAAAACATACTTCTTACCATAAAAGGAGAAGAGTTTAGAAGAAAAAAAATGCAAGGAGACTTTCATATATGTATTAGGAGGTCGTCCCAGTAGAGTGATTCAATATATAATAAGATGCAAAATATATATCGATCTTAATTACCAAGCCTCCAGTGACAACTTTGAGAAGGTAGCATGCAACAATGGAGCCAAGGAGCTGGGCAATCCAGTAGAAGATGCCAGTGAGGATGGTGATTTGGCCACCAAGAGCCAGGCCAAAAGTGACAGCAGGGTTAACATGGCCACCGGAGATGTTGGCACCTACAGCAACTGCAACGAAGAGAGCAAATCCATGGCAAACCGCAATGGCTACTAGCCCAGCAGGATCAAGAGCTGCATCACCTGTCAGCTTATCTGCAAAAGTAAAAGTAAGATCCTTATAGTTAGTATTTAATTACTGTTATAACTTACAGGCAGCACTGCGTTATCAATATTCCTTGCGTGGCTATATATATATATATATATATCGATGCCTGTTAATGCTAGCACTGCATATTTAATCAAGAGGATATTCTTCAAGCTCAAGTAACATAAGCTACTGAATCTAGAACTCAAGCTTTTGCAAGTTATGATCATAAGATATATGCTTTTGTGCTATGGTTCGATAATACACACACACACACACACATATCCATGCTAAGAGAAGCAAAAGGGAAAGCTATGGCTGCAGTGAGTAAGGAGGGTGTGGAAAAGAGAATACTAACTGTAAGCCATGGCTGAACCAACACCAGCAAAAACAAAGAGCAAAGTTGAGATGAATTCAGCAAGATAGGCCTTAAAAGACCCTAAACTGAAGGAATCATCAAAGCGACCAAAGGCAATTCCAGCCATCTTTGAAACAATAGCTAAAGGGGAGCTCTGGAAAATGGGAGAAGAACTGCTGAAGAAGACAAGGATGTATAGGGCAGCTAGTAGTTCAATATATTTCAGATTGCACAAATGCCCTTTTCAGGACACCATATTTATATACACTAAAAAGCATCAGTATAAATAATGATATACCTATTGAAATTAATTAAATAAGTCGCAAGCTGCATCGCCATTATTATCATTATTATTATTATTATTATCCATCCACATCCAATGAAGTTTTTTCTTGCTGTCCTGACCGTCTTTAAACCCACTTTTTTCCTCATAGAAATGTCTGGATGCACATCAATGATTCCTCCACGTCACCAACCTTCATGATAGAGAGGGAAGTGGGTGAAGGGGGTCCATGCGTGAGAGGAACAGTGATAAACAAAAGGAGGTGATAAGGGCTTGACTTGCTTATGGCCACACACTGCACCGACCATCTATATATTTTATGCAAGATGGGATAGAAGCTCGGGGATTAATATGAAAAATAGGTAGATATAGCATCACCCAACCAAAATATTCCACAATACTGACAGATTATATTGTTTGTGTTTAAGCATTGATTTTGTTGGAAAAAAATTTACCACTCGTCAAAAAATATATTATCGGTAATTTTTATTCCATTATTAATATAATTATTAATAAATTTATAAATAAACAAAACACACTAAATAAAAATATTTTACCAATATTATTTTGTCGGTAATTTTATTAATGAGTATGAGATATTAATGACAGAATAAACTTTTGATAATTTCATCAATAATTGAATTAATATTACAAATGAAATTAATACTACATGATATATTCCAATACTATAAAAAAAGTAGAAATTTCAATATATATTTTTTATTATTAATTTTAAAAAATATCAATGAATACAATTTATTTAGCGGATAGAAGCTGAAGGAGGATGAGGAGAAGACAAATCTTTATTGGGACTAGATGGGCAACAAGATAAACCACATGTATTTGTGAGGTTTGACATCAACTCTTCATATAATTTTCTAAGTTGGTCGTCTCAATACTAAGAACGATCATCCATTACTTATATGAAACCTATATAAAATATTGAAGACAATATATATTAATCAATAGTGTGAACTAAACAAATAATTAATACCTAACTAATTAGCTATCATTAGTTTAACTCAAACTTATTCAATATATTTTAAAAATATACCAAAATCATTATCAATTTTATCAAACAATTCAAATTCTTTCAAATTTACCAAAATTTTCAACTTAATAAAAAATTAATAAAATATGAAACATATCTATTAAAAAACTCATTATTTATTTCATTATAAAACTCCTAAGTCATAAAATCAAACTCAATTTCATCAATTGATAAACAAATATAATTTTTTAAAATCTTCAACAAACCCTAACATGTACAAATCATATATTTATACAACATATCTCTATAGAAAAAAGTTATAAAACAAGTAAACATACAAACAAACCATATATACTACATAAAAATGCTAAAAAATTAATATTTTAAAAATAGGTTACAACAAAAAATAAATAGTTTTGATTATTTAATATGATGAATCTTAAAAAACAAAAAAAAAAAACTAAAACAGAGATACTGACATACCAATTGTTAGGGATTGTTGCATTTGTGATAATGTAAAAATAAGAGGGTGTTGCATACTATTTTCTGTATAATAAAAAGAAAGAAGAAAAGAAAAAAAATTAAGGGGAAGATAGAAGTTGTAATTCACCCATAAATATTAGTGACAGATATATTTTCTTGATAATTTTATTTGTAATAATGATATTTTTTTTTATTTTTAACTTTAATTCACTTGATAGTCACTAATAAAAATTTTATATTAATAAATACCGAGAGAAATTAAAAGATAAAAATATAGCGGTAAATATCCCTACACTTTACCGACAGCATTATTTCCATCGATACTTCCATTTATATTGGCTAAATTTCCTAGTAGTGCAACGTAATTGTTTTTAGCTTTTAACTAGAGCGAGAGGAGAAGAGGCCGGCATAAGTGCATGGGAAGGAATCTCTAAGACTGTCCCACCAAAAAGAGAACGGTGTCTTGTTTGTCTTCTCATTATTATCTTTTTATTTTTGACATGTAATGGGTACCTTTTCCCTTTCTGCCTTTTTTTCACCTCTTGGAAAAAGTGGTTTCTGATATCCTCCGGGTGATTCTTTTGTCCCGTGGAGGAGGGACCTGTGGCCGTGAACAGGCGGAGGACTGTCCATCGATCAATGCCAACTCAACATTTCTCATAGCTGAAATCGGCCATGCATGCACCACATCACAATTGATGGTGATCCAAATCAATCATCGTTGCAGCATCACATGATGTGTCTCGAATTATCATTAAAGCAGGCAATTGCCCCATGAAAATTGAGAATGATTCAAGACTTTCACCTCCCCTTTTTCATTCTAAAATCTCAAGGAACACCTGTCCTCAAAATGACTAGTTCATAGGTTGTCATGAGGCAGGTAATTGCACAGTACTGATCTCATCATAGAATGTTAAGCATGATGCCATCCACCTTCTACTAAGAACGTTATCTTTATGCATATCCTACAGATCGATTTATAGGGCCAAGGCAAATTAAACATTGAACTGTTTAGAGCTTGAAAAGCCTTGTAAATCAACTTGCTGAAGTTTGAAATTGTGCTGGATGAGCATTAGCAGAGGATGCTGGTGTTAAGCAGGCTATGATTCATAAGAGATATACCTCTATCCTCGTCTGTATATACTATTACATACTCGCTGTGGCTACAGAAAAACGTTGTTTATAAATATTTGGTTAGATATTAACCACATTTTTATTGTTGTGAGTCTCATCCGAAACTAAGGTTGAATCTCAGTTTTTGAAAAGCAATTTTCATTTGCTTTTCGAGGGCCTGTTCTCCTCTCTCCTTCATCAATAATGCAAAGTGAGAAGGAAAAAGAGCAGAAGCAAAGGAAAAATAAAAGGACCCACACTTTTATTGTTGTGGGTCCCACCCGAAACTAAGGCTGAACCTCAGTTTCTGAAAAGCAATTTTCATTTGCTTTTTGAGGGCGTGTTCTCCTCTCTCCTTCACCGACAGTGCAAAATAAGAAGGAAAAAGAGCAGAAACAAAGGAAAAATAGATGGACCGTCGTATATCGGCCAAGCAACTCCCTCAATTCACCACCGACTTTCGTTGTTTTGATTGCCAGCCAAACATCGCCATGACGCAAGGTAGCCTGCTCTTCCCTTTCTCCATCTCCTTCTTCTTTTCTTTTGTTGCATTTTCCCATCTCCATTGTTCTGCATAGTGAACAGTTGAGAGTGTCTCCACTATTCATGGGCCGGACCAGCTATGACCCAAATCTAAATCCATTGGATCAGGTACGACCTAGTAAAATAAAAAAATAAAAAAAAATCTCAGATATTGTGTTTTTATTCGATAAACTAGTGTTTAACATTATTCAATAGCACTACGTAATTACATTAGAAGGAGATCGCATGATGACGTAGAATTTGCAGAATTTGATCGTAATCCCGATTTTGTTCCTAATGATATTTTACCTGATGTTGTTGCACGTTTAGAAAGTTATGTAAACTGCAGTCTTTGCCGGATGGATTTCATACGCGATGGAATTTCAAATAGTTTAATGAACAATAAAGAATACTTTATATAAAGTATTGTTTATTTCATGATGTTAATAGCAGTAGTGAAATCTATGATATTTCAATTAAAAATCATCAAATTAATATATGTTTTTTTTAGTTATTTTGTAACCTCAATTTGAAAAGCATTATTAATCAAACACATTAAACTATTTTTTGTTCAACCTCAATTTCAACCATACATATATTTTACCAAATCAACCTCAACTAAAAGTGATTTTTATAAAAATATTTTTTTTTTCAAACCATAACTATAAAAGCTACCATAATATCAAATACATCATATTAAATCTATGACAAGAAGCTAGTTAAGAACATGCAGCTATACCTTTTTTGCGTTATCTTAATCATATGCAGCTATACTTCTTCTTTGTACTTTTTCTCTACTTCTTTTATGTCTCAAAAAATTATAGAATTAAATTATAAATCAGTCATTTTAGTTTTGAAAAGTTAATTAAATATTTTTTTAATTTCAGGAATTTCCTTGATTAGTGTTAATCAAGCTTAATTTAGTAATTTTTATTTTAAACAAGTATTATTTTCTCATCAATATTGTTATATTTTTTACTTTAAAAAATGTTTTCCATCCTATCTATATCTTTATTAACCTTATCTATTTCTTAAAAATATTAAAATAAATTAGAAAAAAAACTTATTTATGAATGAAAATGATTATGTTATAACTATGAAGACTAACCAATTATTTATTTTAATTACTACATTAAAATCGAATACAAGCTATGTAAAGCATCCCACTCATTTAATTAATATGTTTTAGTTAATTCATACTTAAATAAAAAAATTAAATCTAAAAGAAACTAGGTGTTTGGGCTTGGGTAGCCCAACGTGCTTGGCTCGTAATAAGAAAAGGTCATGCACGCAGGCTTATGGTAAAAAAATGGGTAGGGGAATACAATTTGTTTTGTGATTCCAAGTGGTTTGTTACCAATAAAGAGAATTGAATATCAAATTCATCTTATACTGATTCCTAACCAACCAACTTACCAAAATAATCCTGAGGAGATAGAGAACCTTCAAAGGCAAATAGAAGAGTTGACGTCAAAGGAATACATACGAGAGAGCATGAATTCATATGCTATTCTATTATTACTTGTGCCTAAAAAGAATGGAACTTAGAGGACTTGTGTTGATTATCATGTTATCAATAACATAATAGTAAAATATAAACATTATATCCCTAAGCTTGATAATATGTTAGATGAATTGTATGTGTTTTGTGTATTATTGAAAATTTATTTGAAAAATAGATATTATCATATTAAGATAAAAGAAGGTGATGAATGAAAAATGTGTTTAAGACTAACTATGACTTGTATGAATGGTTAGTCATGATTTTTTATTTTACCAATGCACATAGTATTTTTATGAGATTGATGAATCTTGTGTTACATGCATTCATAGATAAATTCATAGTTGAATATTTTGATGATATTCAGATCTATAACAAGAGTTTAAATGAGCATGGTAAACATTTATGTAATGTACTTGATGTGTTGCATAAAGAATCATTGTATACTAATTTTAAGAAGTGTACTTTTTGCATGGAGAAAATTGTGTTTCTTAGTCATGTTAAATTCATAATTGTGTATTTTGATAATATTCTGATCTATAACAAGAGTTTAAATGAGCATGTTGAACATTTATGCAATGTACTTGATGTGTTGCATAAGAATCATCATATGCTAATTTAAAGAAGTGTATATTTTGCATGGAGAAAATTTTGTTTCTTAGTTACATTGTTAGTGAACATGATATTGAGATGAATGATGAGAATGTTAAAGCTATCTAAGAATGACTTACACCTAAATCGATCACCAAGATAAAAAGCTTTCATGGTTTGACTAGTTTTTCTAAGTGTTTTGCCAAGATTTTAGTACTCTAGCCACACCTTTAACTAAGATTGTTAAAAAGTCATTTGGTTTTAAATGGAAAATTGAACAAGATAATACATTTAACTTGTTGAAAGAAAAACTTTGTTCAACATTTTTATTAGCTTTACCTGACTTTATCAAAGCTTTTGAGATTGAATATAATCAGTATTGAAGTAGTTTAATGTAGGATAAATGATCTATTGCCTATTTTAATGAAAAGCTCGATGGTGCGGCCTTGGACTACCTTACTTATGATAGAAGTTTCACCCTTTGATAAGAATTTTGGAGACATGTTAACATTACTTATATCTAAAATAATTTTTAATTCAATTAGATCATGAATCGTTGAAGCATTTGAAAGGACAAAGTAAATTGAGTCGGTGACATGTCAAGTGGGTAGAATTCATTGAAACATTCTCATATGTGATTAAATATAAGCAAGGCAAGGAAAATATAGTTGTTGATGCATTATCATGAATGTATGTTCTTCTATTTACTTTAAATGTTAAGCTATTAGGATTTGAGTATGTGAAAGAATTGTATATGAATAATAGCGCTTTTGCCAATGTATTTCATATTATATAAATTCGCTTCTGAAAAGTTCTATAGGCTTGATGGATACTTATTTAAAGAAAATAGACTTTATATGCCAAACAGTCATATGTATGACGTGTTTATATGTAAAGTTTATAGGGTGGTTTAATGGTGAATTTTGATGTCACTAAGACTTTGAAGGTATTGCAGAACTCTTTTATTGGTCTAAAATGAAAAAGGATATACAAATAATATGTGATAAATACATTACATGTAGAAAAGCTAAGTCTAATGTTTTATTGCATTACTTGTATACTTCTTTGCCTGTACCAAAAAAACCTTGGATAAATATTTTTATGTACCTTGTTTTAGGTTTATTTAGGTTGAAATGAGGTAAAGACTCTATTTTTATGATTGTTGAAAGATTTTCTGAAATAAAACATGTTATAGTATATTATAAAATTAATGATATAACTAACATAGTATACTTGTTTTTTAAAGAGATAGTACAACTTCTTGAATCTTCTAAGAGTATAGTTTTAAATCATGATGTTAAATTTGTTAACTACTTTTGAAAGATTGTGGAGAAAGTTAAGAACTAAGTTTTTATTTCTAACTATTCTTCGTCCACAAACAAATAAGCAAACACAAGTACTAAATAGAATTTTAACTATACTTTTTCATTATATCTTTTAAAAGAATCTTAAAAATTTTAAAAATTGTCATTCATTGAATTTGCTTATAATCCTATTAACTTCATTAGATTTTATTCTTTTATTTGTTGATGAAAAGAATAGTCCAAATGAAAGTAGAAAAGCACAGATAATGAAGATAGTGTATGACAGTATATAGTAGAATTATCAGTATGCATCCAAGGCAGATAAAGGGCATAAACAAGTTGTTCAACTAGATGATTAGATTTGAATGCGTATGTAATAACACAAATTTAAAATGTTCAGCAATTAACACTTTAACCATTTCGTCCCCGATAGAGATTTAGCTACATACATCAATCAGTCTGCTGGCGTTCTTCTTTTCCAGGAAAAGGTATTGAAGCACAGCAATGGTAATATCCATTCTCATCAAACACAAAGCGTTGTGAAAGATGAGCTTCACGGATAAGATACTCCCCCCAATCCTCTGATCCAAACTGCTTGAAAATGCCCCTTGCGTCAAAGGAATCATTCTTTCTTCGTCTCTTCCTGAAATTTTCAGGAAATCAGGCATACGAAACAGAAGAACAAAAGCCAAATGAAGCATAGAAAGCAAGTAGGCAAAAAGAAAGGGGTAAATCATTGATAGGTCCCTGAGATTTTAGTAAGGTTTTAGACTTAGTTCCCAGCATTTTAAAGCCTACTCTTCAATCCCTAAAAAGTATAAAGTATCAGCGAAAATAGAATGAGGTGGGACTGATGTCTTACTGCATCATAAAACAGTAACCAAATATTTTTTTTTTTTTTGAAGATTGTAACACTTGAGAACTCAAGTCTAATGAACACAGAAAGCACAGGGACTGGTAAACAATAATTTCACCCAAAAGAAAATGCAAAACGAACAAAAATAAATGATATCTGTACCCTTTCCTGTGCCTTGCGTTCATCACTGTGGCATGCAACTGCAATTCAAGGAGAGAACAAATTTGATATTAGTAATTCCGAAACCAAACCTATATGTAATAAAGAGAACATAAGACTGAAACAACTAGGCAACCCCACTGTCCATTAGATCCAGTAAGTTCAGGTCCAATTGTAACTACGTCTATTATTGGACATTATTTAACTGAACACCTAGGAACTAAGCAAGCAAAATTTTCTATCACTACTTGGAAAGTTAAAAAGCACCGCAGATAGCCGAATCATAGGTAGAAACATTTTAATAATTCCAAATATAAAATTTTCATAAGAAGCATGATCATATGTGAGAAAAAGGAGGGTAACATACCTTTAACTTTTGCTTAGCATCTTTCTCTAGAACAAGTCCAGCCTCAACAAATGCATTGATGATAACTTCTAATCAAGCTAAGGAAATTCAAAAGACTTCATCAAGTCACAGAAACATCTTAAAATCTAATGGAACAAAGCAGCATTTTTTTTTCTTCTAAATTTATTTCCTGTTTTCATTCCCAGGTGCAGTAAACAGTGAAGTGGCACCAGATTATTAATGCTTAGATAATTAGGATACGACATGCACTTAAAAGTCGGTCCTCACTCCCAATTTCTTCAACAGGAGCATAGAGAACACGAGCTTTGGACAAAGACCCTCTCATGGTATCCTGCCAGTGGATAAAGAGCACAAATTTTACTTAATAGGTAATAGCTGGCATACCAAATAAATAGAAGGGCATGGAGACAGCAATCCATCCATCATACTGATGTTAAAATGTGTTGCCTTTATTAGAAGACAACCCACTAGAACTTCAAAGTATCTAACCCTGATTTACCAAAGATAGAGTTCGAGATTCAAAAGGCCACTGTATCCTACTGCAGAAACAAAAACATAAAGAAACAAGTCATGTTCTACTTACCAGCCCTTTAAGCCTGATGGAGATTGGTCGATTATCCAAGGCATCAATCACTTTTGATGAGATACTCTAAACACACACACAAATATTTATTACAACCACCATTAGTTATTACCTATCTTATTTAAAATAAGCATACCTTTAAGACACCTGAAGCTGCATTGACTCGCTCCTTGTTCCACAACTTCAACATGAGTACAGTCAAGTGAAACGTTGTAGGTTTAATAAATATGGATTTGTCTATTCCAAAGTCTGTCACCCACAACACAAATAAGTAAGATTTCATTTAAGTAGATGAGAGTGAAAAAAAAAGAGTCCTAAGAGAAATAGAAGCAAAACAGTTTTGGTAAAATTGGATAACATTAAAGTTGGCATTTTATCTCATCTTTTTCTGTGATTATGAACAAGCAAAAATGGGTTATCAGCAATTTTATACGGCCCATAGTTTAAAAAATTGGTATAGAACTATATGCTATTATAGGGGCACCAGAATAATCTCTCAATTAAACTGATGAACTCAAAACCTACCAGAAGCATTAGGCAACCTCGGTGGTTTAGGAGGATAACTAACAAAAGGAATGCTAGTTAAATCCACTTTAACATGTTTTTCATCTTCAACTTTGAGTTCAACAGCTACATCACGTCCTTTAATTAGTTCCTGACCCTTATTTTCGATGTCCAAAGTGTCTTCAATAGAATCACTTTCCAAGTTTTCATCTGCAGAAACATCATTATTTCCCAGTATGGAATTCTGAAAATTGACTAGCTTATCAGTCAATTCAGGGTATATTGCCAATGGAAGAGATATAAAGTGAGAGTAGTCGAGACTTGATTCAATCGCCTGTGATTTTAACCACAAATAAAGAATATGTTAGCAATCTGGCAAGCATGCATGTAGAAAAAGAATAACTGATGCATTCCAAAACAAAACCAAATAAGTTGTATGTCATTTGCACAAGAAAAAAAGATGTATGTCACATGCATCCAATGACGAATGCCAAAACCTGACATTGAATAGCAAAGCACACCTTTTTACTCCCCACATACTTTTCTCTCCTCGATAGTCGCCTAGGCATTTATTAGACTAGGACTACATTACATGCATAGAACAAGTCATGTACTACTAGAATACCTAAGAGAAAAATTAACCATCAAACTAGGTCTCAAATGTGTTAAATGTTACTGGAATGACATAAAGGAACACGTGAATTTTGTAAACCACAATGACTTGTAACTGACCTCATCCATAATAGCTTTTATCTTTTTAGAAGCTCTTGTCACACAATCAGTTGAACTGCCTTCAATGACTGCAAAGGATAACATGTCAAGTAGTAAACAATCGCTGCCATTGTTGTGATCAGTAAGTTTGAATCTATTGATCAAAATTGTCAAATTCAAGCATCATGCTACCATCTTGGAAGACATGGTAACAGCCCAGAAGTTTCAAAATGACTAAAGCAAGACATTTAATTTCAACCAGGACAGCTTACCAATAGATTCTTCCTTCTTTGATGACGGAAAAACAATTTTAACTCCCATCTCTTCTTCAATCTTTTTTTGAGTGGATCCTCTGAGGCAGGGAACTTATAAGTCAAAGTGAATATGGATGTAACTTAAGTTCAAAATAATAAAATAAAATAAAATAAAAAAATATGCTGAAATCCATACTCTTTTCCTTTGATGAACCGAATAAGAGAGGCACCCACCTTCGAAGAAAAACAAAGTGAGATAAAAACTAAAATTAAAACAAATGCAAGGATAAAAAAAAAATTAAGAGCACAAGAGAAGAAAATTAAATAGCAATAATTACAAGATGATAAATGTGCTAGCAGGTAGAGGTAGAGTGGACTATTAATGACATGATTCATAATGGGGTTCACAGGGTCTAAGTGTCAAATGCTTAGAATATTTAGGTTTCATTTTAAAGGTTGCCTCAGTTGGAAATGATAGACAGTAATATTGCCTTCAACCAGGTGACAAAGTTTTTCACCTATAATGTAAAATCCTGGAATGCTAAAATCTAGCAATTTATTTAAAGGAATTTGAGAAATAGAAGAGAACTAGACAGTGTAGAATGCATTACTATCAGGGTGATTAACACAATAAGAATAACACATAAGATCAAAGTTGATAGGAGCCAATAAAAACTACTGTGAAAACTACACAAGAGTTAGTGGAGGCGTCTATACTTAATCCCTAACATGGCAACATTGCACCATCAGATATTCTATGCACGATAGAATACTTTTTGGTATTTCCGTGAAACAGTTCCTTAAGAAAGAAAAACATGTACTTATAAAAAGAAAAACTAAAAATCGAGAATGATGGCAACCATTCATGTTATTCAGATCAAATTCCTTGCATGAAAATTCTCCATAAGGACCATTTGAAATAACTTATATCATGCATCTGTTACATTCAACAGTATTCAAAGAGAAAGATCAATGATCCTTTTATATCTCTTCCTTTGGGTTTAAAATCTAATAATACACTGTTTAGAGTCTTTAGACAATAAGAAAAGTTAAAACTTTTGGGAAAGCAGTGCAAAAGAAACCACAATCAAGCATCAAGCATAAACCTACAGCAGGTATCAGAAATGTATATTTGAAATGATACTGAGATGCAATGTGAATAAAGCCTAAACACCAAACACCCAAACAAATGAGAAGTTCTACTTCAAAACGAGAGAACATATCATGTGCCCAAGCCAAAACCCACTGCAAGAATGGGCCTTCATAACACTGTCCTTAAAAATAGCTAAATTAATTAAAGTTTGACGAGTAAAAAGTTACCTCCAGCAAAAGTGAATGCTTAACAGTATCATCCAACACACCAGCACTGATGGTTGAATCACAATTATCAGTCACCACTTGAGCAACCTTTATCGTTTCTTGAACATGATCTCCATCTTCTAACTCATTAACAGAATCTTTGGCCGTGGATTCTACAGATTTACATTGAATAACCCATAAGCAACTCCAGAATACAGATGGTTTACGACAACACGAACTCCAATTAGTAATGCCAAGCATATACTCTTAACATAATGTTTCGAAACACATGGCCAACTATCAGTTGAATAGCTACAAGGTCCAAATAGGAGTGCTATTAGTCTTATGGTTAAACATAACAAAATGATATTACAATAACTACAACTTGAATGGCAAACACCATTGAAATTGCTCTTAAACTTGAAAACGATCCATAATCATCAAAAATGTTGTCTTGTAATGAAGAAGAATCCCTTCAAGAAATCATCAAAAGGGCACTTTGTGCGCTAAAAAGATTGAAGAAAGAAAAACAAACCTTGAATGTTAGAGACAGAGACAGAGACCGGTCTCCATTGGCATTGGCGAATACCACCTGCTGATTTAAGCTTCTTGTTCCTATCCATCCTAGCATCCTCCTTCGCAACGCCCCTAATCCTCTTGTTAATATTAAATAACAACTCACAACTTACTACCACTATAATTAATAAACATCAATAAACCTTATAAATTAATTAATACAACGACAGAAATAATTTGCTAAAACCAACCTCAAAGTAAGTAAGTGGATTCGATTTCAGAAGTGGATTCGATTTCAGAAATGGATTCGCGTATTTGAGAGCGCAATCAACTCTGTTCCCCCACCCAGAGGTAACATTTTAAAATTTAAAGAAAAGGCTAATATTTATTAGGAAACAAACAGCGTGAGTGCGTATTTTACCCGAAGAAGAGAGACCTGCTGCTGCTGCAAGCAATCATTCCTCACTCCTCGCTCACTCTTCTGTTTCTTCACCTCCTTCCACGACTGAAACTCCAATGAGTGATGTTTTTCCTGTTTTCATAGATTTCACTTTCACCCTTATAGTTTTTAGATTTACAATATTACTCTTATATTTCCTAGAAAGTTCCAATATTATCCACTAACCATTATAAACTTGTATATTATTATGGTTATAATTATTTTTTTAAATAATATTTTTTTATTTTTTAAAATTTATTTTTAATATTAATATATTAAAATAATCTAAACACAAAAAAAATATTATATAAAATACCGTTTGAATCACTTTTCTAAACAGCACCTATATAACCTACTTGTTGAGTTTTGTTTTGTTTTTTTTTCTTTTCTTTTCGTGAGATATTTATAACATGAAAATGGAGAATACAGAGGAAAATGAGGGGAAAAAAAGGAGTAAAAGTGAAATGAAAAAGGTGAAAAAAAGAGATTAGAATTGGGTTAGTTATTTACAAGCAAAGGTCGAAATTGACACTTCTTAGCATAAGCTAAAACCCCTTGAAAAATTATTGTAATAATATAATAATAATTTTATTATTTTTTAAAAAAATTTTATTAAACTGACTATTAAAAATAATAAGATCTCTTGGTAAAGTTCATTAGTTATTTTTAAATTAATCAAAGATAAATAAATATTTTTGTATTTTATAAATATATTGAAATGACTAAAATATCCTTAAAAATAAAAATTTTAAAATTAGCATCTAGGAGCTTTTTTTATTTTTTTATTGATTTATTTTTGTTATAATCAAGTTGAATAAAAAGTAATTTTATATTTTAATAAATATTAAATATATTTAAAAAAAAAAAAAAAAAAAAGAGATGGTGGTTTGCTCTAGTGGCCAAAAATCCTCTTCTGTCGTGTCGTTGGAATCTTTGCAGTGTCTTTTTCATGGTGTGGTTGGCGTATGGCAATGACGGTGGGGTGGTTTGTCGCCAATACTTTCTTTTTTTTTTTTCTTTTTTTTCTCTCTTCATCTCTTGAAATTTGTGCCGGCTATTCAAGATCTCTAATTTATCATCTTATTTATTGATACTTCGACCATATTCCTTATTCTTTTGAATTTTAATTTTTGTTCTTTACTTTTTTATAAAAATTTGATTTCTTTTCAATTTCGTTCTTTATAACTTGTAATATGTGTTTTTTTTTTTAAATTTGATCCTCGTTCTTTTAATTGTTTCTTTTCTTTAGGTTCTTTTGTTGAATTGATTTTTTCTTTTCAATTTCACCCTTCAATAAAAAAATTATAATTTTTCTCTAAGTTATTTTTTATTTTAATTTTGATCCTTATTTTTTTAATTGCTATTTTTTTTATTTTATATCCTTTTGTATAATCATTATTTTTTTTATTTCATCCTTCGACATTTGAATGGTTGAGAATTGTGCTTTGTGGTTTTTTCCTAGTCTAATGACCTAAGTCACGAGTTTGAAAAGTTAAAACAAGTTAATAACACCTTATTTTTTTACTTATTTTCTTTGCTAATTTCATAATTCGACGTTGTTTTTTTTTTTTTTTTTAAAGGGTGATTTTAACATTTTTTTTATTAGATTATCCCAATCTCATGACCTGTGATGTGGGTTTGGCGGGTTAATCAGGGTTGGTTCGACTTTTATTACCCAGGTTATAAAATTATCATGCTAACTTAGGTTGATTCATGCCTTTATTTAATCATTTTTATCTAATTTTATTATTATATATTTAATTAGATATAAGTTATCATTTTTTCTCTTTTGAAAAACAGTTTTTTTTACAGGTTATTGTGATCATTTTCCTTTTATTTGGTTAATTTGTTGTCATTATATATTTTGTTTTTTATCATTTATTTTAAATAAAAATAACTTATTTGATCTAGTTAGATTCATGATCCAAGTTGCAATTTTTTTTTAAAAAAACATGTTTGGATGCTTTACATCATTTCTTAAGCAAAAAAAATAAATCTGGTTACATAGCTCAAATTCAAATCTAGTAAAAAATATAGAACTAATATTATAATATTTGAAAATACATGAGTAGAAGTGAAACACATAGTTGTAAAATCCAACCTAATATAATCTAGGTTGATTTTTCCTAAAAAATATAATTAAAATTATATTATTTGAATAAAAAAATAAAAATAATAAATGAATTTAGAATCGAGTTTTAACAAAATCAAACTCGAGTTAATGTCGACCCAAGTTTTTAAACAGCTAAATCATGTGTTCTTTATTGTTCTTCTATATATATATATATATATATATATATATATATATATATATATATATATATATTTTGTTAATACAGACCAGTCCAATTCTCGGGAATGACTAATTGCGCGCCCATCCAGGTTTACAACGAGCAATGTCCAATCTATAGGGATAAAAATATACTTTACCCTTTTTTTTGAATAACTACAAATTAGCCCCGAAAATTGTTTGCTCAACAAATGAGCCCCCAAAGTGACAGCTTATGGAATATTACAGCACGACGAGCAGCACGAATTTCGTGCCCAAAGCATTTCACATTTAAGAAAGGCAGAGAGATGTAATAAAATCTAAAATTGAAGGGTGGTATTTAACAAAACAAAGTAGGTTAGGGGTAAAATCAACCTGAACAATAAACCTTAGGGCTGTATTTTGTACTACACCCAGAATTTAGCCTCGCCATATCGAATAAAAAATCTCCCCGCTTTCACGCTCTCTCACTCTCAACAATACAGCGTACTCAACCTGCTCCACCCCCACCTCCACTCCCACGACCACCGCCACCTCCTTCGGTGGCGTCTACCGCCACCTCAATTCCCAAGAAAGTTCTTGCATTTACTTGATTTGGCAGTTTTCTTTTGTAATATTATTTTTCTCCAAGGCATTTCAGCGAACACGTTAAGTAACATGGCTTTTGTTGATCACTACTCAAAATATATGCAGTTCTAGTTTGATTGGAACCAGTTGTATACTGTAATTGTATTCAATTGATAAATAAGTTGAATTCAATGAGGCAAGTTTTGTCCTTTTTTTTTGGGTCACATCTTTCTTTCTTATATCTAGCTTGGCAATGTTTTTCACATGTCACTGGTTTCTGTGCTAACACACAGGTGTATACAAGTAGAAGGAGACAAAACCCAAGAGGTCCCAAATCAAAGGTAAGTTTCGTTTCAATAACTTTCATCAGTACTGTCATCTATCATTGAGCAATTTTTGTCATCACCATAACCATCAAGCCGTAATCCAATATCAGGTTGTATTGTCTGTTTTCTTACTAATGTGGTTTGGATGTTGCAGGTCAACCTGTGTTGAAGGGGGTTTCAATCGCAAACAAGAGCCCTTCTGAAGTGCGCAACAAAAGATGACTGCACAGGCCATTTTCAGAACACTCCTTGACAGACCAAACATCATAAGCTCAAAGTACCAGGCCAAACAACTACATGCCCAAATCCTTAAATTGGAGCCCTCCTCTCCTATTCACCTCTCCAGACTAATTTCCATCTACTCCAACTTCAACCTCTTACATGAATCTCTCCTTCTCTTCAACGCTCTCCACTCCCCACCAGTTCTTGCTTATAAATCCATCATCAGATGCTATGTTGCCAATGGCCTTCTTGTTCAATCAGTGGCCTTATTTTTGCAAATGAGAGCTTCTGGTAAAAAACCAGATCATCACGTGTTTCCTTCTTTACTTAAATCATGCGCATTGTTATCGGATATAAAATTAGGAGAGTCGATCCATGGATGCATTATTAGGTTGGGTATGGACTTTGATTTGTATACATGCAATGCCCTTATGAATATGTATGGAAAATTTCAGAAAGCATTCGCTGCTATGGATAGCTTCTCTAACAAGTTCAGGATTGAGTCAGCACATGATCAAAATGTTACTTTGAATCAAACTAGATATATTTTCCCTAAAACTAATGCAAATAGCACAATCCTCGATCAGTGTTACAGAAAAAGAAATTGCAGTTATATGGTAGAGGTGGATAGAAGGGGTTCAATAATGGATAGTGTGAAAAAGGTTTTTGAGAAGATGCTGAAAAGAGATGTTGTTTCGTGGAATACAGTGATTGCAGGGAATGCAGAGAATGGAAAGTATGAAGAAGCGTTAATGCTGGTTAGGGAGATGGGAAATGACAATTTGAAGCCTGATTCATTCACCTTGTCTAGTGTGCTTCCTATCTTTGCAGAATATGTGGACCTTCATAAGGGGAAGGAGATTCATGGATATGCCATGAGACATGGCTTTGACAACGATGTCTTTATTGGTAGTAGCTTAGTTGGCATGTATGCAAAGTGTGCTCGAGTGGAAGATGCCCTCCAGGTTTTTAACATCTTACCTCAACATGACAGCATTTCATGGAACTCTATTATTGCAGGGTGTGTGCAGAATGGATTATTTGATGAAGGCTTGAGATTCTTTCACCAGATGTTGAAAGCCAAAGTTAAGCCTGTACCCGTTTCCTTTTCCAGTATCATGCCAGCTTGTGCTAACCTTATTGCATTACATTTAGGAAAGCAGCTTCATGGATTCATAATCAGAGTTGGATATGATGACAATATGTTTGTTTCTAGTTCACTTGTAGACATGTATGCCAAATGCGGGTATATTAAGGTTGCTAGATGGATTTTTGATAGAATGGATGTACATGACATGGTCTCATGGACGGCTATAATCATGGGATACGCATTGCATGGACAAGCTTGTCATGCTGTTTCTTTATTTGAACAAATGGAAATGGAGGGAGTGAGGCCAAACTATGTGGCTTTTGTGGCTGTATTGACTGCTTGTAGTCATGCTGGCATGATGAATGAAGCCTGGAGATATTTTAACAGTATGACTCAGAATTATGGGATTGTTCCAGGATTGGAACACTATGCTTGCATGGCAGACCTTCTTGGTCGAGCAGGAAAGTTAGATGAAGCCTTTGAGTTAATCTCCAGTATGCATAGACCTGCGGGGGGTATTTGGCTGTCATTGCTTTCTGCTTGTAGAGTCCATAAAAATGTTGACTTGGCTGAAAAGGTTGCCGAGAATATATTTGAGGTTGATCCAGAAAATACCGGGGCATACATTCTCTTATCCAACACATATGCAGCTGCTCAGAGATGGAAAGATGTAGCCAAGTTACAATACCTTATGAGGAATAAGGGCATAAAGAAATCACCTGCTTTCAGCTGGATTGAGGTTAAAAATAAGACACCTGCTTTTGTATCAGGAGATAAATCCCACCTGTGATATGATGAAGTAAATGAGACTTTGAATGTCTTACAAGAGAAGATGGAATAAGAAGGATATGTTCCTGACAGAAATGAGGTGCTTCGTGATGTTGAGAGTGCAGAAGAAATCCTTATTATTTGGCCACAAAGAGAGACTTGTCTAGTTTTGGCATCATCAGCACCCTTCTGGGACAACAATTTGAGTAATATAGCAACATAATATAATTGATGTGCAGACTACTACATAGCAACAAAATTGATGTCAAAGATAGTCAATACTTCAGATATTTAATTGTCAGTGACAATAACCACTTCACCATTTCGGGGAGTTTACATGTTCTTGTGGTTCTATTGGTGAGCAGAGCAAGGGACTTGTTTATTGCTCATCAAGCCTTGAAGATTTGTTTAGTTGCTGCAATTGGAGGTTTCTGTTGGAAATATTTTGTATGCTTGCGGATCAAATTTTAATCCTTCCAGTTGTCAAGAAATGCCTTTCTCATTAATAATAGTAGTGGTTAAATCGTGTTTCTTTCATCAGCCTGTTATAAAGACAAACATGTTCAGGTTTATGCAATCAGGGGGTCTTCTTTGAAGTTATATAAAGCCTGGCAACTTCTTAATGAGTTGGGGCTCTTAAGGAAATCAGGTATAAACTTCTGTTCAGCGTTTTTGCTAAGTTTATCATTTCATCTTCCTTTTCCCTTCGAGTATTGGACTCGCATTCATCCAATGTGCAATTTTAAGTTCCACTCAAGATATTCCTTGTGAATTATGTTATGTTGGCTCTCCCAAAAAGAACAATCAGTAGACAGAGGGAATAATCCATCAGTCAATATACCAATACTAATAAAATAACTAATTGAATCTACAGTGGAAAGATGAATGCACATATATATATGACTAGTCAGAATTGACTGAATAGTGCTCATGTAAAATAAAATAATAAAAAAAAAAACCCACAAGGAGTAGAATGAGTTGATGAGGTGACATTGATGCAGCGTAACATATATGTTGCTGGCCCTCATAGGAAACTCAAGATATTCCTTTTGATTGTGCCATTTGCAAAAGCATCTTGCATGCTCTACCTGATATTAATTTGTTAGCATTTCGTTTCAGTTGAAACATAGATTTAAATGCAATGCATATGTTTGTAACACTATTTTTTTCTCTCATCTTTCTCCAACAGCCAACTGGCAAACCAGCTAGAAACCCAGGAGGCCAGGACCATCTGCAGAAAGATAAAATGGCCTTCCAGTCTGTTCGATTTTACAGAAAATTGGGAAGCAACTTTTTTTTTTTTTGAGCAAGCACACTGCTTCTAAAGGTATATAATTCTCCTATTTATGAAGTGTCGATGGACCATTAAGCAATAGGTCCTGAATTCGTTTGCTGATCCCTGATACGATTCTCGTTTTTAGAGTAATCATATAATTGTTAATTACTGGAAATGTGGCAATTTTATTCGACTAAAGCCCTATGTTTGATGCAATTTTGTGTGTTTCATCTGTGGGCCAAGAGATCTGCAGTAGATTCTCTGGCGCTATTGAGTGATTTGCTCAAAGGAATAGTCTGGGCATTGCTTACCTGGGGGATCACTTCTGGCACAGGTCTTGGGATGATTTTCCATGGTCTTCTAACTATGCCTTCGACTTCATACTACTTGATGACCGCCACCGAACATTTTATGCCTTTTGTTAGGCGATAAATGTGGAGTCCTCAATGCCAAATCTTTGAATTTGCCACCTTTCAACCGAATAAATAAACGTAATAAGATTCTCACTTAAAAACATAAAACATCCAAGCTCGTATATTTCATGAGTTTCTATAAAGAAAAACACCGATGGCGGTGTTACAAAAGCTGGAGTGGATTTTAGACTTTGTTCAGAAGGAAGATGCTGTGTTTTTCCTCCTTTACAGTGATCCACGGTAGTAACAATACCAAACTTGAAATAGAAGTTAGATATAAAAAAATTCAATTGAAGGCAAGAATACCCCCAAGTAACCCCTATAAAGCACACCCTATATAGGAACCATCTCCTTTTTTGCCAAGAAAAGAACCCAAAACAAGGTCTTGTTCTGTTCCTATATCACTCAGCCATCTAAGACCTTCTAACATGCTAAGCAATGGTATGCATCGGAATTATATTTGGGTGCAAACATTCCCGCTCCATCAAAGACTATGTTCTGTCAGCTTTGGTGATTGTAACCATGCTTATTTGTTTGCGCATATTTTGTTATGCTATTTATCGGTTGTTGAAGAAGGAGCAACCGCGACATGGCGAGGATCGGAGGGGTGGATTGGAAATGCAGCCGGAGAATACAAGCCATGCTCACCGGATTTGCACATGCAGAGCATTGCTAGAGAGCAACTTTGTGAGCTCAGCAGAAGATGGAGTTGCTTCTTTTGTTGTTCAACACAATTAATAATCCATCACAGGCCGGCCAAATTTATTATCAACTATCGTGTCTGCGTGCTGCATACATGAATGTTCTTCTATTGCTGCTCATGATTTTTTTCCTCCAGTTTTGATTTGTGATTATTTGCTTTGTGATTAATAAATCTTTTCATTTCAAATGCAAAAGAAAAGAAAGAGAGTAAATTCTGTAGATTATCATGATACCATGGCATATTTAATTGTGGGTTCTTTTTTGTTATTAACATGATGATTGTCCGGGTTAGTTTTAACGTCCCTCGACTAATCACATAAGTTCTAAAGTTAATGATTTTGTAAGCCTCTAATGGACCTGAGGGGACTTGAACTCGTGATAATTGGAGAGCAAATTCAAGACTTGACCAATTAAGCTCTCTTTCAAAGTTAATTTAATTTAATTGTGCATTCTTGCAGCTAATCTTGATTGCCCCTGAAATTGAGGAAAGTGAAAACCAGGTGATTCCTTAGCACATAGAAATGCAGGTGCGACAATTGACATTCCACTCAGCGATGGTGCAATGAATATCGTGATTGTTTTGTTTAATAACACGACGAAATCTGACTAATAGCTTTAAATAATTGGTCTAGAAATTTAGCATGTTTCCAATTTTGATTTGATTTAAATGGAGGTAACGAGATGAATTAGCGGAATACTCTGTCAAAATGGAGGTTTTATTTTCTTGTGAGGATGGATCAGTCTCACTGGAGAGACTATGGATCGGTAAAATAGTACTTAATTGCTTCAGGATCTTGCACATGCGTGCTATAATACAGTTAACTAGCACGACTGATCATTTCTTTCTTACCTTTCCATGCTTGAAAAATTGAGTAGTATATATCAGGAGTACACCTTTCACATTCAGCTCTCGAAATAACTATATATTGTACACTTTTGCAGCATAGAACAAATATAATTGTTTAGGAAAGCGGTTTAAATTGTACTCTCAAATTTTGAAAATGTTTTTAGATAATTTTTTTAAAAAATATTTTCAGATTTTTTTGATATGCTGATATCAAAAATAATATTTTTAAAATAAAAAAAAAATATTATTTTAATGTATTTTTAAGTGAAAAGCACTTTGAACCGCAACAGCTACCACTACCACAATCCCAAACACACTAAAAAGTGTTTACTGTAGCTTAAGTAATTGCATGCATTGTGACAAAAACCCATTTCCTTGTTGGTACGAGTCGCGCCACAATTTCAAGACCCCATCAAGTTTTCTAGTGCAAATTGTGCAATAATCTTCGTTGTCATCCTCTAATCGCCATAAAAAGCAGTGACACACCTCATATTTCATCTATGCCTAATTTTAATGCGTGTTTGATATTGTGATGTTTGATGTTTTTTAAAAATATTTTTTGTTTGAAAATATATCATAATGATTTTTTTTTCTCCACATTTGATACCAATCCATTAAAAGCATCCAAAAATACTAAAGAAAACATTAATTTTATGCTTTTAAAATACATCCAAAAGCAGAAACTGTCACTTCCAAACACTCACCAAATAGCTAGGCATGTGTGTTGTTGTCTATCCAACTCTTGTTAAAAAAAAAAAAAAAAAGACCACATGTAGCATAATTGTTTAATTTATAAGAATGTATTTTTATATTATTCAAAGTAAACTTACAATTGTTATTAAATTATATATTAGCATATCCAAACTTACAAAGACATATAAGCAAAAAATCATAGCGTGTGAACTAAACTTATAATATGTTAAACTTCGACTTAAAATAAAAGTACGTGAAGTACTTGTTAAGGCTATAAGAATTTAATCAAGCTAAAATTTTATTGTTGTCGATGATCAACATTATCAATGGAAATTAATTATAGATTGTCATATAATATGTTAACCTTTGACTTATTGGCTCTATATGTTTGCTCTGATAAATAAACATCAACAACATTAATTACTTGCTAATTATATATGATACTTAATAGAACATTTATGTTTTTTTTTTAATAATCAATAATATTCAAATGATCATCCTTTTAACTAGCATTTTTTCATATAGTAATACTTATAATCATACTAATTCTTTAAAACACTAATTGTTGTTAATTTCTTAAGAATAATTATAAACAAAGAATATTATTCAATGGGTAACCAGGTTCACTCAATGTAACATCACACAAGAACATAAATCCATTTAAGGACACAATATTCACTCTCAAGCCTTCATTATCTTGGGTACCTTTCCTTTCCATAATATACTAACTTAAACATTAAAGGTTATTTTATTCCAATAGGATACTTGTTTCTATAAAGAATAACAAACCTAGAGATAAATCACAAATTCAATCCCAGACACAGTCATGGAAAAATCAAATTCAATTTGAAGTTTTTACAACTTTATTAGTGACATTATCTGCGGAGAACTAGACAAATGCTAAGCTACTTTATTCTCATCTTACTTTTTATTAAAAGTTTTCTCAATGGCCGACGACTTAAAAATACCATGTCACTATAAAGTAACTGATGTTCTTATAATAGGTACTTTAGATTCAAATCTCTAACAAAATTACCTATTAAGTATAATTGATTAATGTTGTTGTTCTAATATATAATAACATATTCGCACTCTTATGTTTCTTCAACAAGAAACATAACACCTAGCTATATTGCATTCACAACAGAAACACTCTAGTTCCCTGAAAGAACAAGGTAAAATGATGTATAAGTAAGTAGATACGAAAAGATTTATACTACATCCTTCTAAAAGAACCACTCCAGTTGAAAAGTGCTTCTCAACAAGTCTTAGCCATACAAATAATTGCCACCAGTAATCTCCTAATAAATCTCACTTGCGTTCTACTTATAAAAAAAAACCTAACATGAGATGAGATCAATAATTGAACAAGCTTTTGAGAATGAACATTGCCTTCATTAAGTAAGAGATTCTTTATTTTGTCATCGAGTGATACAAACTTATCTTTTTAAAGATTGTTTATCCTTCAATGCTAATTTAAACAACTATGATAGATTTACATATCTAAAAGAGCACATACAAATCATCTTGGAGCTTATAACATAAGACAACAACGTTTTATGCAAAGTCCTTCCAACAAAATTTTATGGATATGCTCGAGTATGGTACCATAGTCTAGAACTTGGCTCCATCCTTAACTTTCATGATATCAATGTCAAACTCATCTACTGCTTTAGTACAAGTATATTACCTAAAAGGAGCACAACTAAACTCTTTACCATCACAAAATAAGAAGATGAGGGCACCAGAACATATTTTTTAATGTTTAACAAGGAAATGTTGAATGTATATTTTACAATTATTCCTTGTATAAATGACTATATACTCTCTTCAATCAAACTTACCTCAAAGTGCATCAGGTAAGGGAAAATTATATTCAAATAGAAAAATATATTATGACCTAGTAAGAACACGTTTATTTTCAACAATAAAGAGTAGAATCTTCCAATCATCAATTCCCTAGTAGCCCTAATATGTCTAAAAGGAACACCAAAGGATCCATTCATGAGTGAATGATATTCTGTGAGCTCAAGACCACACCTCTAGCTGCCATGTGTCATGAGGTGTTGACTTTCATCCAAGGAAAAGAATTTGTATGATATCCACCTTTTATTAATAATGAAATGAATACAAAGAACCTCAATAAAGTTTTTTTTTTTTCACCAATATAATGAGCATGTTACCAAGAACTGTCATGCTTTGGAAAAAGAGATAGAAAGATTGATTGTTAGGGGTTACCTCCAATAATTTATATATATATAAAAAATGCAACTTGAACAAAAAGCAAAAAAGGTCGACATATCCCAACATGCATTACTCAAGATCAAATAGGTTTTAAGGATTGTATCTTTACTTATATTAGATATTATTTTGAATTTTTCAATGAACAAATTAATATTGTTTCTCTAAGTAGTCTCCATATATTTTTTTCAAGGTGTTGGTTATCATTATATCTTCAATGAAATCTCCATATTTAACAAAAATCTCCATGTCTTTAATGAAATATTTATGTCTCCAAACAAAATCTTCAAGTAGAATCTCTATGTCTTAAATAAAATTTTCATGACTTTATATAATGATATCTCATTCTCCATTTTAAAATGTTCTTTGTTATATACGAAACAAACAAGCTAACCTTCTAATAACATGATATATATATATATATATATATATATATATATATATATAAATAAGTTTTTTCTTTCCATCATATTTATATTGATTAAGTCTTTCAATACATGAATGTTTAAAAAACCAAGAGGAAAATAATAGTACAAAAAGAAGAAGAAGTGACAATCTTTCCATTTGGACAAACCCAATTAGAAAGGTTTTCCTATTGTTTAAGGCTAGCCCAAACAGTAGGATGGCTACTCATTTAGGACAACTTATCTAACCCCATCTTTTTAGTACCTCAATAATTGGCCTCGTCCTGGCAAATTTTCTAAGAGTTTAGTGAATTGCACATACCAAAAAAGCATATTTACTATCTTTAAGAAAGCTAGTACAATGTTGCACTCTTTTATTCTAATACATGAATTATTAATATAATGCTAATATCTATCTCCCTCAAGTTGTCTCCTTAGAGAACACCTACTTTTTTGTAAATGAATACTTTTCTAAATTTATCTCTTATCTCCTCATATTACACTTACTTTCTCGTTATCTCCTTAAAAGGCGTCACCTTTCACGTTAATCACCCTTGAGTGACAATCCTTCCACCAACAGCACAATAAAACATAATAACTAATGACTCTACTTTTTAGGTTACTTACAAGGGAAAACAATTATTCTTTATCGTTACTTCACTTTTCATGAGTTAAGATCAAGTGAACAAGATATATAAATACCTCTTGTCACTGGGTAAACAAGTTCATTCAACAAAACATCACACAAGAACACAAGTCCATTCAATGACATAATATTTGCTCTTTTAAGCCTTCATTTTCTTGGTTAAATTTTCCTTTTCTTTTATAATTTACTAAGTTAAGCATCAGAGGGTCTCTTATTTCGATATAAGACTTGTTTTGAAGAGAATTCCTAGCTTAGGGATAAAACACACATTCAAGCCTAGATACAACCATGAAAAACTCAAGTTCAATATGAGATTTTTATGACTTCATCAAAATTAATGGAATCAAGTAGAACAAAAATTCATTTAGTAGTGGAGACAAAGACAAACATGTTTTTATATCTGTCTTTAAGATAGAAACGAAGTCAATATTTGTACCTTAAGAAAAAGTATAGAAATGACATGTCTCAAGAACAAAAAAAGATAAAAATTAACTTCCAAAAATATCATTGAAAACATTTTAATGAAATTCAAAAAACATAATCCTTTTCTTTTTATCCTACATTCAAAGAAAGGATGTATTACCTTGCAATTATATATAATTACTTATATCCTTGTTTAATTTATCCATCAAGATTCAATATTTTTATTAATTTGCTTTCTGAGATGGAGGGGAATTGTTGAAACAACCCCTTGCTAATGAGACCTTTTTATTTCTAGTTTACATGGATTAAATCCTCTTAAAAGTTTGCTAAAGTCTTTTTTACTGCAAACATAATTTTTTTTTTATTTTGCAACAATTATAGTCATAAACATAGGTACTCCATTATTTATTGGAGAAAGAGAAGATTGATAAATAAAATCTTCTTCACGATCCATTTGGGATTGCACATTACAAAAACAACGTTCTCAATCCTCATCTTGTACACAAGGCTTGAAAAGGTGGGTTTTATGTATTTTTTTTTTCAATTAAACTATATACATGTTTGTTTTATTGAATCAATCCATAAAACAAATATCAATATATTAAGCTAAGTACATATATTTTTTTCTACCTTTTACCTTTTTTTAATTTTCCTTAAATATTTGTATTATAAATTTCATCAAAATAAAATTGAAGAAAATTAACCAGCTAGAATAGATTATAATTTTTTTTTCCATTTATATCAATAAGAAATTAACGAAAGTAAATTAAAATTTATTAGAAATTTATGAGATAAGTAAAAAAAATTTCTAAATTTTCATTTAAAATAAAAGGCATTAATAATTAATAATTTATTTCAAGTTTGATAATAATACACATCAAAAGTAAAACATAATTTTCAATATTTTATTATGTCTCGTTCTTCATCAACTGATTAGTACTTAAAAGTGCATGTTTATCAAGGTTTTATATCATCATTTTGCACTTGAAGTATCAATAACTCCTTAACTAAAACATGTTTTATAATAACAAGTTTGATATTATAAGATACCTTAATTTATGGTAAATGCTCATTTTAAATGCAGGACTATCGCATAAATAAAAGGATTGATTGATGAGTTTAAGCATTGAAAGTTAAAGGACAAAGAGATGGCCAAACTTAGAAAAGAGATGTCGGTGCAGTCCAAACCGGAACATTGCTCGGTAATTGAATCATATCTGGAGCTCTAGATCTCGGATTTAGGTCCATTTTATATGGATGGAAAGGTAAGACAAAGACCTACAACTTTCATGGGAGCCCAAGATTTAAAAAGGCCGTTTTGAAGTCCAAATTGAAGGAACAATGAAGAAGTCCGAAGCTGTCCTGCAGCCCAGACACTATTTAGTGTTCAGCCCATATCTTGAGTTCTAGAAGTCCAAATGACCTCATTTTTTTTATTGGAAAGCTGAGACAATTTTCTAGAACATTCCTAAGGATTCTGGGCAAATTATGATGTTAGCAATGACGTCTTGTTCAGACAAGAAGATAAGAATTGTTACCAAAGTCAAGATGTGGCCACCCACTCATCAATTAATCAACAAATCAATAGTTCCAAATTTTGGCCTATAAAAGGAGGCATTTACCATGTATTGAGGCATCTTGGTTTCCAGATCAAGATCATGCTCTTGTTTTCTCTCTTTGTATTGCTTATGTTTTGCTTTCATTAATATCAAGTTTATGCACTTCATTTCCTTTCCTTTACTTAGTTAACTTCTTTCTCATTTATGTTCTTATCTTGTTCATTTATGTTTCTTTCTTTTATTATGTTTAGCTAAGTTAATTATGTCAAGGTGAAAAGAATACACTAATGGTGTAAGAATAAGTATAATATAAACTTAACATGGACCTTAACGTTGGATACTAACATGTTTTATATTTGTTATCTTGTTCACTTTTAATACTTTGCTTGTTAAATGGTTAATCTAGATTTATGTTGTATAACACTTGGTACAACAAATACTTGGCACTTTCATAACCCATACTGTATGGTATAACCGACACCTGAGCTATGAAAGGAACTTGATTTGTTGTTAACATAAGTTATAATCATGAATGCCTGCCAACATTTACAAGTATTAGCTTTATTCGAATAAGATAACTAATGTAATCATGTTAACAATTTAGAATCTGATTGAAACCTCCTTTATGTGTGGTTTTCAATTGAGTAATAAGAGTTTATACTATACTTGTTTGAAGTACCATTAGTGGATCCTCTAACCTTGACATTTGTTTCTATCGTTGTTTAATCCTTACATTAATCTTTCATCTCAAAGTTCTCATTAATTTCTTCATCTTCTTCCTCTTTTATTATTATTATTATTATTATTTACATTCTGTTTATATTATATAATATATCTCTTTGATCTTTTCAAAAACTCAGTATATAGGCTGGAAACCTGTGACCCGATCTTTTAGATCATTCTCAGGTATAACAACGCCACGTACTGAGTATTATTATTATTATTATTGTTGTTGTTGTTGTTGTTGTTATTGTTGTTGTTGTTATTGTTGTTGTCTTGTTATTTATAATTTATACAATTAACCTCTCTGTGGTTCGACCCCGGTCTTGCCGGGTTATTTATTACTTCGACACTCCTGCACTTGGAAAAAGACATCAAGCTTTTGGTCGTGTCATCAACCAAATAGAATATAGAGACCTTGTACAACTAAACCGACTAAAACACCTAGTAGACTTATTATGGATGAGTGGGATCAAGCCTAATATAAGAAGAGGCCTTGTTGCATACCCGGTTTGATAAGAAAAAAATCATAACTTTATATACAACTATTGGATCACACTCAAATTAGGATATGACCATAAGCCTTGAAATTAGGCTTAGAAGATACTATTTGAGCCAGTTTCGTTATTTTTATTTTTGGTTTTGGATTTCTAGTTTAATTTCAGATTTTATATTTTTTTTTCTATTTGATTGAGGATTCTAATTTTTCTACCATGTAAATATCGGTTATTGATCTATTTAAGAAGTTGAAAACTTGTTTGAAGGGACAAACTATTAAACAAAAAAAAATCAATAATAAAATTCCAATAAGGGTTCTTATGTTTGAGATCATTTTTTAGCAAAATTTTGTTAGGTGGTTCGATTGAATCACTTGTACATCATTATTAAACACAACTTTATCTTCATCTTCATTTATTACTCTTTCATCTCAACTATTTTTATTTTTTTTCTTTTATTTCAAAATAGTAACTAAATACTAGCTTAATCTTGTGAATACTTCCAACACAGCATTGTAACCTAAGTTTAATGCATAGATTTATAAATAAGAACAACTTTAAGTCCATGGTATAAATAGGGGTTAGTGTACTATTATTTATAGGTCTGAAAACACTCCTTAAAAATCATGTAATTATTTAAGGTCTAGTCATAAAATAATTAATATTATTGTGTCTTTAGTCTCATTAGCTCTTACCTCCATCACTTCTTTTAATATATCCCTTATTCAATATTTTTCCCTACTAAATTCTATCTAACTTCTCATGGCCTGGCTATGCTGCTGGAGTTTGGTAATAGGCTCAGGGTTAGCTATCCCTACACTTATTTCATAAACCACATTTTCCTTTTCTAACTCTTAAGGGCTCCTCATCTATTGGTGGAGGTATCTCCTCAACATGTCAAGGTGTGGGTGCAACATCTCTTCTTCTCATATCCAGACTTCAGATTCAACAAATAATCATGTTTTATCATAACAAAGGATAATATATTTATTATCAAGAAGCATGAATCAGTTCATATTAACAACTCAAATATTTATAATATTTGTTATGCATATGGAATATTATCCATTTATCTGACTCAAAAGCCTAACAAACACAAAAACAGGTATCAAAAGAAATCCAATTGATGTCTCGCAGGTGAAATATCAGGAATATCTAAATACAAAAAAAATACTAAAAAACAATTGAAAGGAATATAAAGTCAATTTAATACTCTTAACATAAGGTCTAACTTATAACCCCATAAATTTAGGAACCAAATTGGTCTTTTTTCTAAAAAAAACCTAAAAATCAAATGATTTCCTGAAATTTCTAATTCAAAAGAAAACAAAACATGAAACTTAATAATAATTCACCAATAAAACTCAATTATTCTTCAAAACCCATATGAAGAACTAAAATTACAACCACGAACTAATCTGGATTTTATCTCAAAACTTTAGAGATCATTGTTATTTTGTCAAACTTGGAGAACCAAACTAAAAATGTTATAAATTCATAACCATACTGGATTTTTACCTATAATCAATCCTTAATTCTATTTAGAATCTTGAATTTTACTCCAAGGATCAAATTGTAATTTTTCCAAACTTCAAAGACTAAACTATAATTTTCATAAATGAGGGACCAAGATGCAATTTCCTCATCCTCAACTCCAAGATACTTCTGTCAAGTATTTCCAGCAAGGGTTTACCATAATTTCTTAATATTTCTTACACCCAATATATCAATTAAACCAACTAAACTCAAAATCATTATTTCTAACAAAATCATCTAAAAACCAACCAATTAAATCATTAATCATAATAGCTAACTTATAATATTCCAATCAACTCATCAATTAAACCCAAAACATAATTTTCAAAACCCTAATCTTCAACAAATTCAAAATCAAAGATAAATACCACAATTATACATAACCAAAGTGTAAATCTTACTCTAGGTGTTCATTTCTTCTAATACTATTTTCCTTACATAGTCTTTCCTTCTCTTCTTTTATTCCTTCTTTCCTCTCACATTTCTCTCTCTTAAAAATTCAGATTTTTTTTATCATCTTGTTTATACTTATTAAGCAATTTGTTCAATTATCACAATACTCCTTTTATATATATATATATATATATATATATATATATATATATAAGAGCATCGTTGCCTTTTCCTAATAGCTCTTTCTCTATTCATTTCAAAACATCACAAAGTTATTCCTTATAATAATTATTTTTTCTTGTTCATCTAGAGGGTGAATTGTAAGGATACCTAAATAGAACTTAAAACATGAATTTTAACATCAACGTCTAATCATCAGGTATTATAAACAATATCAATAAGATTTATCTCAAACATGAATGAAAATCAATTGTCTTTCTTTTCAATCATTTCCCTTTTCTTTGACAACCTTTCTTGATATCTCCATTTTGTTTTACAAAAATGACACATCATATTGCCAATATCTATATTGTTTGATATCTTTGGTCCTCGTCCTTTATATGATAGTCTTTTATTTCTTTTAGCTTTAATAGGCTTGTTATTATTATGTTCTTAAGATACATGTAGACCATTTGCAAACCTTTTTCTTATTTTTTTTTTAACTTTGGAACTAAGAACAATGAGTTCATTAACGGTTAACTTGATTTTTTTTTTTATGTTATAATATATTTTGAATGAACCAAATTTAGAAATAGAGTTAAAAATGAATTGCACCATAAATAATTTTGAAAAGGTCATACTCATATAATTAAGTTATACAGCTAAAATTTTCATTTCCATTATATGCTTTCACATGCCACTAACATCGTCATATCTCTTAGCAATCAAATTTGTCATAAGGGTATATGTTAATGCCACATCAAAAGCTTGAAATTGTTTCTCAATAGATTCCATGCATTATATGCTTTTAGAAATACAAGATTTGACTTGTGAATGTTTTTGACAATCTTGCTATTTATAAGCATTAGATCTAATATGTTAGAATGCTCCTAATTCCTATAAAGATTTTCTCTTGAGGTTAACTTGTTTCAAGTAGCTTTGTTGGTACATCTATGTGAAGACACAAGTCTAATTCTAAACATCCCAAATTAATAAATCTATTCATTCCAGTAAAAAAAAAAATTAGAACCTTTCAACTTTAGAATATTTGATATATGACTTGAAAAGGAAGCAGAAGTAATTGTTAATAGAAAAAACACATTAACATGACCATAATGTAACATTCAAATATATTTGATTGAGCAATCTATTGCATTGCCATATTCATCATTTAAGATAGAATGATATTTTAATAATATAAATGAGATGTTAAATTTTTTTGAGTATTGAACCACTCACTCATTATGCTTATGGGCTTATAACATCATAAACTTATCAAAATTAAAATGCTAATACCTTTGGTATCATGATTTAAATATTGACTACAATTTTACAAATATAAATACCTTTAGGTATATTATATATTTGCAATCATAGCCTTATCAAAAACTTATCTAATCAATCATACTTTAATGTCATATGAATGGCTCACTTTTGCGACTAACAATTTGACCATAAAAAATAATCATAATGATTAATTATAATATAAGGATCTTTGTTGTTTTATAAGCATATAATTCAGGACTTTGTTTATAAGTAATTTTTATACATTGTGTCATTTCAACCACTTATTTAGATTTTTGACATAAGTACATCTTCTTTTTATCCTGATCTTTTTTTTTTTTGTATGTTTGGACTTCTTAAGATCAAGTTTCATTTATGCATAAACAACTTGATCTTCTCTTTCCATACGCACTCTAATATTTAAAATGAGCGATGAAATACTTGAGTGAAGATAAGGACTAATAACCCTTTATATGGTTGTTTAAGTAACTTAATTCATTAAAGAGTTATAAATATACACATGACCCTTTATCTTCCTCTAAGATAGATATATCCTTTTTATTCATCTTGAACAATGCGATAAATCAACTTAATATTATATTAATCTTTATAATGTATGACTTTGATCAACATATATATATATATATATATATATATATATATATATATATAAGGAGATTAAATATCAATTTATAAATACACATGACTTTATCCAATGTTCTTATAATTCAACTAAAAAAGTACATGGCTTTTATTAATTTATATTTAGAATTCATGAACCAAGACCACTAAATTTATTAATTTAATATAGTCAAGAAGATCATATTTTTCATCATTAATACCTTTAATTCTTTTGACTATAGTAGAATGAAAATATAATTTTGGAATTTTGCAAATTTAACAAGATTTCATCCATTTGGATAGAAATTATGTTATAAGGTCTCATATTTAATATTTTATTTAAAAATCATATTTATATTTGTATCATTTACTTTTTTCTTTTGAAATTTCTACCACTGTTTCACAACTATTTTAAGCAAACATATATATATATATATATATATATATATATATATATATATACACTTTCAAAGTTTTAATGATAAAGAAAGAATCTTAAAATCTTAGGTCAATCCTACTAAATTGTTTAAGTCCTAAATAAGAATGAAGTAGGGCAATAAAACCATATAATTTGGAGATTGTTTTTCTAAGCAATCTTTAATTTTCATGGATTTTGATTTTTGTAGAACTACTTCTCTTTTAGCCTCCTTTACATTTGATTCTTCTGTGAAGAAAAAAATTATTAATATTGAAGAAATTATCATTGAGGATGTTACAAAAAATATTGATGATTAGAAAAAAAAATCAAAACTCCAAAAGAACCACATTTATCAAACTTTTTCATTCAAAATTGATTTTACTCTTAAAACTAAAAAAAAAGATATACAACTAACAAAACCTTTTGAAACCATCCAACTTATTTCTCAAAAATCCTTCAAAAAACACAAAGACAGAAACTATAAATATATCCTTGTTGATCTAGTACAAGTAGGAATAAAGCCCCTTACCAAAAAAGGCCTGAACACTTTTATCCTTACAGTCCTTAGAGATGCCAGATTCCATAATGTCCAAGATTCATTATTAAGTTCTATAGAGTCCAGTTTATACGGTGATAATTTCTTAATTAGGTGTTACCCAAATCTTACCCTCTTTTTCCTAGACAAAAACATACTACAAAGTATAATCTTACAAATAAAAACTCATAATTACAATATGCTTGAAAGATCAATTTTAGTAGCTTTGATCTTCAAAATTCACTACAAAGCTATGTTCTTTTTCTTTGCTAGCAAACATAAATTTCAATAACAGAAAGGGGAAACCTTACTTTTACAAACAGACATTTCAAAATAAAACATAGTTGTATCCCGAGTCTTCCAATTGAAAGATATAACCTTATTAGAAGACTGGATTCTTAAAAAAGTAACCCAATTTGATCCTCAACAAACCCTATAATCAAATGTCCAACTTAAACAAATAACCCAATACAACAATGGCATGGTTAAACTAACCTTCCACAGATATTCAACCAATTCCAGATTCTTAGATGAATCCTCTTCATCCAATATTATTAATTTAGGAAGAATATCTGAGATCCACACTATCATAAATATACCTTACCATACATACTCATATAGAAAATCAACCTATGATATTTCTAGTACCAATTTCTAAAATGCAGTTATACCACAAATGTACCCAAGCCTTTATATAGAAACCTAGAAAATGACCGACCCTCTCTACCAACCTCTCTATTTTTCTTTACTATAAAGGAATATCCAAAATGAACTAAATATTTTAGAAAAAGAACTTTATCATTAATTAAAAAAAAATTGTTGATGATTTTTATAGCAACCATAACTAGGAAAAGAGATATTAGTTTTTTAAAAATTTTATAATTACAATGAGGAACAAAACCCTGTTTAGGAACTAGTAAATGGTTTTCCCATTAAATATGAATATCTTCCTTTGAGAAACCTCAAAATCCCTCATAAAGACAAAACAATTGAAGTTGTTCATTACAAATCTCCAAATGAAGATGTTACCACTAATACCAAAGACATTATAAAGCAAAACAACTTCACCAAAACAAGCCTTAATATCATAGAAAACCAACTAACTATAATAGAAAAACATATTCAAGAGTCTATATTTTCTCCTGTTGAAACTAAAAAACCTGTTGAACAAAAGCTAAAAAACTCAGTTTTCAAACCATACAAAGTCACTAAAGCTAGCCAAACTCAAATCCAAAATACCAAAACATATTTTCTTAAAACCATTAAAGACCATCTTAACCGCCTAAGAAGCTTTCTCTTCCATCTTAATTGAGACAAATCCAAACCTTATATTAAGATAAATCAATGTCCTTACCAGAGACCAAGAATTAATCCTTGAAGTCATCAAACTCCTTGATGATCCCTAACTACAAAAAAACTTACCTAGACAAACTCTTAAATACTTTTGATATACCATAACTTACCTGATCAAAGCCATTCCTTTCTACCTTCAACCGGTACATATATTTATGATCTTACTAAAATCCTAAAAAAGAAAAAAAGTCCAAACCTTTAGCTACTATTCCAAAATTACAATTTGAAATCAAAACCATTAAGACTGAGCTTAACAACCTTCAACAAGCCCAACAAAAAAATTCTTCCATAGTACAACTACTTTTTACAAATAGAAAATAATTTGGATTCTGATAAGGAATCAAATTCTAATCATGATATAGAACATGAGCTAAAAGATCATACATTGACAAACATTAAGCATATTCCTAAAGATCTTCTCTATATTTTAACTCAAATTACTTTTAAAAGTATTTCATAAAAATTACCTTGGTTTTTTCGGATGATTTACAAATAGATATTATCGCCTTATTTGATACATGTGCATATTTAAATTGTATAAAAAAAGAAATAGTTCCAAAATAATTTTTACAAAGTACTTCTAAAAAACTTTCTACAACAAAAAATACTGAATTAGAAAAAAAAAAACTCAAACATCCATTTCAAACAATGGTTTTTATCTTAAAACTTTTATTGTTGTTATAAATGATATTAATCATGTTGCTATTCTTGGCAATATTTTTATTGATATGATCACTCCTTACAAAACAGGTCATGAAAGAATTATTTTAAAAATCAATGGTTCAAAACTTGTTTTTCCAATTCCTAGAAAAACCAAAAACTAGAAATCTTAATTTATTCAAAGCATGTTCTATTCATACTCATCAAATAAATGCTTTGATTTCTAGAAAACAAACTTAACTTGTGCATATGAAACAAAATGTAGTTTTAGAAATAACATAACAAAAATTACAAAACCCTATTTTACAAAAAAAAATAATCAGATTTCCAAACCAAAATAAAATTAGAAATTTGTTCTAATTTACCAAAAGCTTTTTGAAAAAAAAAAACAAGTGGTTAATCTTCTATACGATAATTTTTTTAATAAAAAACAAATACCTAAAAAAACCAGACCTATCCAGATGAATGTTAAGTGATTAGTACTTAAAAATAAATTCTATCAAGGTTTTATATTATCATTTTGCAGTTGAAGTATCAATAACTCCTTAACTAAAGCATGTTTTATAATAACATATCTAATAATATAAGATACCTTTAATTTATGGTAAATATTCATCTTAAATGCAGGCCTATCACATAAATGAAAGGATTGGTTGTTCAGATCAAGATCTTGCTCTTGCTCTCTCTTTTTATATTTTTTGTAATGCTTAAGTTTTGCTTTCATTAATATCTTGTTTATGCTTTTCATTTCAATTCCTTTACTTAGTTAACTTGTATCTTATTTATATTCTTATCTTGTTTATTTATGTTTCTCTTCTTCATTATGTTTAGCTAAGTTTATTATGTCAAGGTGAAAAGGTTACATTAATGGTGTAATAATAAGTATAATATAAACTCAATATGAACTTCAATGCTTATATCCTAAACAACTTGCTATTAACATGTCTTATTATTTTTATCTTATTAATTCTTAATACCTTGCTTGTTAAATGGTTAATCTAGATTTGTGTTGTATAACATTTGGTACAACAAATGCTTAGTACTTTCATAGCCTAACCGTATGGTATAACCTACATCTGTGTTATGAAAAGAACTCGATTTGTTGTTAACATAAGTTAGCATCATGAATTCCTAACACTATTTAAAAGTATGGTGTTACTAAAATAAGATAATTAATATGATCATGTTAAAAATTTGTAATGAACTATTAAGGATAAATCATCCAATTGGAACCTCCTTTGTGTATGGTTTCCAGTTGATTAATAAAAAGAGTTTATACTATACTTATTTCTAATACTATTAGTGGATCCTCTAACCTTGACAATTATTTTATTATTGTTTAATCCTCACATTAATCTTATATCTTAAAGTCCTCTTTAACCTATTGTTGTTGTTGTGTTGTTTTTGTTGTTGTTTATAATTTATATAGTTAATGTCCCCGTAGTTCAATCCCGGTCTTGCTGGGTTATTTATTATTTCGACACTCCTACACTTGAAAGAAGACATCAATCTTTTGGTCGTGTCATTAAGCTAGAATAACACTACAGACTTGAAATCCAAGATTAATAGTCTAAAGATCTTATACAAAAATCTAGATCACTTTGATCATGTGCAACTTTTTATGTCAAAAAATCTAAAATAGAAAGAGGCACATCACGACTCGTCATAAACTACAAACCTTTGAATAAAGCTTTGAAATGGTTAGGTATCCAATTCCAAACAAGAAAGATTTGTTGCAAAAATTACATTATGTATTTGTATTCTTGAAATTTGATATGAAATCAGTTTTTTAGCAAATATAGATTCATCCAAAAGATTATTATAAAAATGCATTTACAGTTCCTTTCGATCAATTTGAATGGAATGTAATGCTATTTGAATTGAAAAATGCACCCTCAGAATTTCAAAGAATCATGAATGATATTTTTAATCCATATTCAAGATTTTGCATAGTTTACATTTCGTGTTTTTTTAAACTCTTTAGAGCAACATTATAAACATTTACAAACATTCTTCTATCTAGCAAAGAAAAATGGATTATTTTTTTCAAAAACTAAAATTTCTCTTTTCCAAACTCTTATTCATTTTCTTGGTCATTATATTTTTTAAGGCACAATCACACCTATATAGAGATCCCTCATTTTATTACTAAATTTCCTGACAAAAACCAGTTGTAAAGATTTTTAGGGAATCTTAACTATATTTTAGACTTCTGTACAAACATTAGTTGTCTAGCAAATATATTGCATGATAGGTTATGAAGAAATATTATACCATGGTCAAATGAACATTCTAGAATTGTTAAAAAAAATCTAAAAACAAGTACAAAAAATCCATTGCTTTCACATAGCCAATTTCCCAGCTCCCAAAATAGTTGAAATAGATGTTTCAAAGTTAGGTTATGGTAGTAACCTTAAGCAAGTTCAAAATTTCAAAGCACAAATTCTTCAATTTACATCTGCACATTGAAAGGATTGTCAAAAGAATTTATTTAACCATCATAAAAGAAATTCTTTCGATTGTCATGTGCATTACAAAATTTTAGAGTGATTTACTGAACCAAAAGATTTTTTGCATAATGATTGCAAATCAGCTAAAAAGGTTTTATAAAAAGATGTTCAAAACATTGCATCAAAATAGATTTTCATCCAATGGCAAGCTATGCTTAGTGTTTTTTTTTTTTTTAATAGAGTTGTTGAAGTAGAATAGCAAAAAATAATTACCCTTGGAGTTTTGGGAAAAAAAATAGTATTAAACCATGCATGTTGGTAATCCTAATAGGTGTAGAAGCAACAAAGGTTATGTATTGTCACTTGAAAATTGACCAGAAAAGAAATTTCTTTGTGAAAAGCTTGTTTCCAATTAAAAGTGAGAAGCATTAGTTGGATAATACATGTAGAATAGGTGGGTTCAAGATGATTTTGCTAAAGTTTGAAGTGTTTAAATCTGTCTAATCTTGTTATTTCAAGGATTGCCATATAATACATTTGAGGTTTTATAAGATCTCATGGTTTAAAATTCCAACCTAAAGAAAAAATCTTTAAAGATGCTATTGAAGGATTAGGATAAAAAAAAATCATCTATAATAGACAAAATATTTTGGAAATTTTTTTATAATATATTCATATTTTCTTTTGAAATCCTTTTGTTTTGAGTAAAATTGATTTGAGAGTTTTGTAAAGATTAAAGGAGGGGTTTTAGAGAGGAAGATCCTGTTTTAGTTTTGGAAATTGGTTGAGAAGATTTACCTTTGTGAGAGAATTTATGGCTTATAATTTATAGAGCGAGAAGTAGTTCTAGAGCATTTGAAATGGAATCTACCAAAGTTTGTAATTAGGAAGAATAAGTTGTTTCTTCCTCCTTGACAACCATAACAATCCATGATTTGATTGGTTTTGCTGAAGAAAGAAGTTTTGAAAGGATTTTTTTTTTTTTGGGTGTTTGGAAATTCTGGTTTTATTTGTAGGGTTTTGCCCCTGGATTTTAGTGGTATTAAGATCTATTTTGGAGAAATTATCTAGTTAGAAAATTAGGTATAGAATTGGTATCTCTTTTTATAAATTCTATAAAAAAGTGTAACCAAACTGGTTTCGCTAATAGTGAGACTATTTTGGACCTTATATGACATTATTTAACCTTATCCTATGGTTGAAAATGGTTACACCTTTTTCAAAGAAAATTACAAAGCCATAAAAAGTAAAAAATGATTTCCTCCACCTCTCATTTTATGTTCAAAGTTCTTTGTTTCTTGGGACTGCTTATGGTACTTTGATTATAATACTCATCATGGATCCCTAATTCTCATCAGATGATTCAAATTTAAAAGTTTTAAACCTATATTATTACAATGGTTAAAAGAAAATCAAAAGGCTAAGATTAAGGGACTTAAACCCTCACTCTAAGTTTTAAGCCAAAACATCTCATGCTTCAGCCCTTTTTGTTGCAACAAAATTCAAAGAAGAATATTTTGAAATCATGATGCAGCTCTTACAAAGTGATTCAAAATCAAATGACTATATTTCTTCTTCATCTTCAGAACCTATAATTGATTTAGAAGATGAAAATAAAGATGACTATTTTAATATTCTTCCTCCTATACAAAAACCCTAGGCACTCCTACTTGTGTACATAAGTGTGTATGTAGATTTTTTCGAGGTAAAAAATCTTGATGGCCTATTTTTAATTTTGTTTTTTTTTTAAAAAGCCTTTATGATCTTCTTCTCCTAGTCCTTTATACTCCTAATGCAAAGATTTATATCGGCACAAGGAGATAAGTTCTCCTCCACTTGAAAATACAATAAAAAAAAGTTTTAGGGGTGAGAGACAAGATAAATAGCTACATTAGACAACCTTTTAAAAGCTCAATAATTATAAAATTTTGAAAAAATTTCAATTTTTTCATCATTTTCTCCTATAAATAAAGGGTTCTCTCTTTGTTCAAGGCAAGAGATTTTTTTTAGACAACTCTTGAACAAAGAAAATCAATATCTCTAAAGAAAAAACTTTATTTTTCTCCATCTTTGTTATATGAAATTTAATCACAATATCAAAAAATTCTTGACAATTTGGATATTATTTTTTTATATTTTATCTAAACCATAATAAAAACATAGTCAATAAACTTGTGCTAATTAAAAGGATGTTTGAGAGTGTAGTGACAATTGTTTTTTTAAGTATTTTTTATTTAAAAATATATTAAAATAATATTTTTTTTATTTTTAAAAATTTATTTTTAATATCAATATATTAAAATAATATAAATAAATAAAATTAATTTTTATTTGATTGAACTTCCAAACAAAAGAAGGACCGAAAAGCTTTAAGTAACCTATTTAAAATTAAAATGAGAGAGAGAGAGAGAGAGAAGCAGCCAAACAAACGAACCTCCCCTCGTTCCCTTTCACACATCTCCAGATTCTTCATCACACTTCGTCAGATCAAACTTTAAACTTAAAAAAAGTAATTATCTAAAGATTTACTGTAATAAATAAATAAACATAAACTAAATCCCAATTTCCATAACAGCATGCACACTCTAGTACACAGTCCCTCTGCCACCACCAATATGCTAGACCGAGTCCTCTCTTCGCGCCGTGTCACTTCTCACCTTGACGACGCTGAGACGGACGCCTCAGCCGACGACTCCAAGACCAAGAAACAGAACCTCTCTTTATTGGCTTCTAATTACCTCTCTCGCTTGTCCCACTTTTGCATATGTCCCACCGCTTGTCTCCTTATCTGTCTCTTATTAGCTGTCATTCTGATCACTTATCTCGCTTTTCATTCCCGGAGTTTTGTCTGTGTTTCCGATCCGGGATCTCGCGCCGGGTTCTTCGGTCTCGAAGGGCTTGAGTCAGACTTTGGATCACTTGGTGTTCCCTGGTGTAAGTCTCTCTCTCCCTCTCTCGCCCGCCTTTTTCCATTGCTGAATTGTATATACATTTGAAATTATTGGGTGTGTATGTAAATTTGGATATCTGGGTTGGCGACAGATCTGATTTTGGGTTTGGTTTTGTTAATCGAGTGGCAATTTAGGAGATATGGATCTTGAGTTTGATTATTGTCTCTTTGGTTGCTGAGAAAATGTAGGAATTATAAATATGAAAAATGCAAAGGAATCGACTTTCTTTTTTCTTGGCATATTTCAGTAAACGGGTTTGTAGTAAAAATGAGAATTGGAAGCGGGGTTTTCCTTGTTTTTTTATGGAATGTCAGCTCGAATTGGCTAACTGTAAAATTGTAGCATGGGACTAATAGTCTAATTCTAGGTTGATTTGTTCTAAGGTGTTGGCTTTCAGTTCACAAGGTTGGAATTTTTTTTTTTTGTTTTGTTTTTTGTGCTTGTGCATGTTCTGTTGTTGTAATGCTTCATTTTGCTGGTTTACTTTTCTGAATGTTGCTCATCTACTTGTAATTACCTCAAAAGGATCTGCATTCCTGTTTCTGTGCGTGCACAAGAGAGAAAAAAATGTGGTACTGTTTTTGGACTAAGAACCCTTGATGCATATTCTGCCCAAATTTCAGTATTTGCGGGTCCCACATGAAAGGGACCTGCAACTAGTGAAATCTGAAAGATGCATGTACAAAGGTAGGAATGTTGAAGATAGATTTTCCCACATGCATATGTGTGAGAAATAAAGAGAGAGTACAGTGAATTTGGAGGATGTAGGAGAAGATGCTACTTGATCTAATTCAATAAAAGGTTGAACAAGGAAATTCAGATTCTAGCGTAATTGTGTCTAATGTTGAGTTTTACAGCGACATTCATAATTCTCAATCCGACTGTTGGATCGGGTTGAAAATTTACCCAGAGTTGCTCGGAATATTGTTTTATGTTGAGCCCTTCTTTTCTTGTGTAGCTAAGATGAATAAGAAATCCTTGAAAGAAAAAGGTTTTCAGAACATTAATGAATCTTTATGTTGCAGCTCATTAAAGATCCTTATAAAACTACGAAATTTTCAAAACAAGATGCAACATCTTTATAGGAAAAGGATCCTTGCCAAATAGAAAGTCTACAAGTCAAAAAAAAATAAATAACAAAATTCATAGATCTTGTTCAGATGTATATCGCAAGGCCTTCTAAAACTCCGATTGACCTAAAATTTTACCCCAACATAGAACAATATTATGGGCAACTCTAGGTAAATTTTCAGCCCGATCCAACTGTTAGATTGATAATTATGATTGTTGCAGTAAAACTGGACAGCAGGGACAATTACACTAGAATTCAAATTTTCTTTTTTCAACCCTTTCTTGGATCACATCACAACTTATCCTCCAAGTCTCCAACTAAAGGGGATGATTTTTGAAGAAGGCTTATTTTTAACTATCACTTCAGTTGATAGTTGAAATTTTTTAGATATTCTAAGGAACTAGTTAATACCCTCAAAACATTTCATTCTAATTTATGGCTACCTCTGCATGATTCATGAAACATTTTCTGGTGTTTCACTGTATGCACTCCACTCTAACAACTCATCACCATTGTTTTGCCTGTAGTTGGTGAAGAATCCATGTATGATAATTTTTGTGAGTTTGGAAAAAAAAAATTTCATCTTCTTGTTTCCTTCCACCATATTATGGAAATTTTTGTTTGCCCAGTCTAATCTGATTCACCGTTTTGAGTTTGATGGCATTGGATGCTATATTAAGTTTATTGAAAACCTTAGCTTGAGAATATAATTTGAGTTCTTATCATCCACTCCCATTTGATTTTTGTCCTTGGCAAAAGGCAGATCGAAACATGGAAAAACAGTTCAGTGGACATCCAAGGATTTAATCAAAGGCTTGGAAGAGTTTGTACCAATTTACGAATCTCGCCCTATAAAAAACAACATGTATGGGATGGGTTTTGACCACAGCTTTGGGCTTTGGTTCACTGCAAGGTGGCTGAAGCCAGTTCTAATGATTGAGAGTGGTGCTTTCAAGGGGCATTCCACTTGGGTTCTGCGACAAGCAATGCCAGACACGCCTATTATTTCGCTTTCACCCAGGCATCCTGAGAAGTACCTCAAGAAGGGACCTGCATATGTTGATGGTAATTGCACATACTTAGCTGGAAAAGATTTTGTAGATTTTGGAAGTGTTGATTGGAAGAGCATGATGAAAAAACATGGGATTACTGATCTCGGTCGAGTTCTTATCTTTTTTGATGACCATCAAAATGAATTGAAGAGGTACTCATACAATCTGTCTAGTGCTGTTTACCTCTACACATTTTATGCACATGCATGTATTTTACCCTGCTAAATTTGCTCATTGCCAATTTTACTTAATTAATGATTTTATGGGCAGAGTAAAGCAGGCATTGGATGCTGGTTTTCGGCATCTTGTGTTCGAGGATAATTATGATACTGGAACTGGAGATCATTATTCCTTGAGGCAGATATGCGATCAGTCCTATATAAGAGGTGAATGTCCGTCCCCTTCTGCTCTAATAATTTCCGTGGTTGCTTTCTTTGCCTTTTGCTGGAAATCCATATTGCAAACATTGTTCTTCTGTTATCTTGAACTGCAAAAGTTTTCATCCTGTGAGGTGAAATGTCACAAAACAAAGAGTAGTGTTTTGTGTCAAAATAATTAGGTTTTAGGAATGCTATGGAAATTGGCCAACAGTTCCAATTGTTCCTGATTTGCAAATTTATTAGCTGCAGGATCTAAACAAAACAAATCTAACTCTCAACTTTGGATTTGATATTTTCTGTGAGGCATCTTAAAATATATTTCGGATTAAATTGTAACTCCATCGAAGAATCTTCCCCCCTTGTCCTTTTTTTTTATTTAATACTATTGCAATCTGCATCTTACTGTGAGTCAGAGATTGAATTGGGTTTTCTGAAAGATCCACTTGTTAAACAAATTTCAGGAGGTGGCCATAGTTGCTTTAGGGACAGTGATGAAGCTAGGATTAGATTGAAAAGGAAGTTGTTCTGGGAGAAGGCAGTTGGTATAGATGAACTATGTGGACCGAATGAAGCATGGTGGGGTGTTGGGGGCTGGATGCGGGATGATTTCAATCACAGTAATAAACCAATTTCCTACGCAGAACATTTTCAGAACAGCAGGTTCATTGAATCAATTCTCGATGTTTACTGGGAGCTCCCTCCTGTAGCCGGCCCTTCCCTCACTCATCAAACACGATATGATCCTGCTCGCGCTACCAGTCCTATTGTTGAAGATGGCCGTTATGGCTTGTTCCAGCGGCTGGGATTAAGTAGACTTGATCGTTCTGTATTTAATGGTTATACCCAGATGGTTTATCTTGAAATCTCTGAACAAGAATCTTAAAGCTGTCTAGAATAGACAAGAGATCTTAGTTAGTTTTTCCATGGACAGAAACGCTATTTGTTAATATTGATATCTTTTCTCCACGGTTGAAACTGAGCATTTCTAGTTGTTTCTTTATTTTACTATTATTATTTTATGCTGATGCAACTTTCAGATTTATGCCCGCATCTGTTACATTTGTTTTGATATGTTTTAGCAATTTGTTTGTTAATATCTCCTTCTGTTTACTGTTATTGAATTTATCTTCTCTTTGGCACGAGCCTGTAACTCGTCTAATGCGGCAAGCACTGAAAAATCACTATCAGTTGACGACACTGTTTGATAGATTAATGAACAGTCCAGGCACAACAGCCAGTTTTCCACCATCACAGCCTCAAATGTAATTTCACACCTCTCATCCTGCCATCAGTAGAGGTCGTCGTGGTAGTTTCCTACGGAGCTACCTCGAATCAAGATTGCAAAAGGCTTTCAAACAGGTTTAGGTTGAAAAGTAAATCGATTAAAATGTTGTTGTGGGGATTGAAGCCGGACTTGGTTCGAACGGGGCGCTCTTCTCGGAGAAAAGGAGCCAAGAACAGTTCCCACCATATCAGAATGATCTCGTGAATGCAATGAAATCAGGGTTTAGTTCAGCCGACATGCTAGCTAACCTACAAGGACGAAGTGGGCGTGGCGTTCTAGTGCAAATCTGCGAGAAAACAGCTTCAACCAAGGAAGAGGAACATTTCGGCAAATTACAACACACCAAATGTAAATAAACAAATGAGAGAGAGCCAAAGACTTGTTACCCACAAGCAATCCATTCATTTACACATTAAAGTACACTTGGAAAAAGAAAAGCTACGAGGAAACAAGCTTAAAATAATTTGGATGCATTCTCAATGACATCCAATCTAGTAAAAAGTTTTTCATTTTTTTTTTCATTCACTAAATACTACGATCTTATAAACTCTCCAAACATATGCTTCATGAGCGAAGCGCTCATCACCTCAACACACTATAAGGCTTTCTTAAAATCCAGAAAACATCCTTCTGAAGCTCCATCACTTCACATCAATTACGGTTCTTGCATTTCTCCATGGTCCTTGGGGCTGCAAACAAGTTGATGGACAAAAATCAATTTCAAGAAAAATGCATGCATGTTAATGGACATACAAACAAAACCTTAGTTAGATCATCCAATTTGGTTCCTGCATCCGAAAAAATAAAATCAAGACCATAATGGATTATCGGAGTCTTATGCTAAGAGTTCAGCCATGTTTAAAAAACTGGTATGCTAAGAGTTAATTGGGGGAGCAAATATTATAAGCTTTGAATGTAGCATCAAAACTTGGTAGACCTACCAAGTCCAATTGCTTCTGAACCTTTCATGATCCTCAATCTCCTGCATGAGTCGGTGAACATGCTGTCACAGCAAACAACAGTAAAATTAGAAAGGAACAATTTGCAGCTAATGGAGGACAATAAATGGTTTGATACTTAGGTATCAGATGAGAGGATTTTGATCTTGAATGATGCATTCTAAGGCCTCGTGTGTTTTCAGAGATCAGATCAACTATAATTCAGCTTCAAAACACTTAGGTTCAATTCTGTTAACCAAACCCTATTGTGTTTTCAGAGAACAATTCCTGCAATTTCATCTCGTGAAAAACAAATCATCCAAGGAATTGATTGCAGAACTCTTGAAGTAAAAGAGATGAGGATTGCACTTACTCCCAAGGAACATCACCAACCAGCATCCAATCACCATCCTTGTCTTCAAATGTGAGAACATATTCAGAACCATGTAGATCCTTCAAACAACTCTCAGTTAGGCCATCTCGCGCTGGAAGCCCATGAGAGCCACATTGTCCTGAATCATTCATAAATAAACATGAGTCAACAACCTCCAACTTTGACCACCTTATGGTGTATATATAGGGGCATAAATCATAAGGCAACCTAGTTTAATTGCAGAGTAATCTGGAAATTGCAGTGGGCTAGATATAATCATAACAATTTCATTAATCTTTTCAAGGGAACAAGACCATCAATCAACCATAAAATTCCAATTCCCAGTTATGGAACTGGTTCATTACAACAGGATAACATGAGAAAATCATTCATTCCTCACATATCCTTTGGCACAGCTTATAGGCAGTGGCTCTGACAAGTGAAAATCTCCTTTCTTGAGTTTTATTATGAGTTAAGCATCTCTATTTTCTGGACCATACAAAAATAGAGCAGGTAACTTTTAACAGAAGTTTAGCCTATGAACCCTATAAGTGAAGGAAGGGGGGGGGGGAGCATGAGGGAACGAGAGAGGGTACCAATGGTGAAGCAGCCAAACATTTTCTCAAGAGCAGATGAGAGCTCCAAATAATTGCCGTAAGTTTTAAGGTCAACCTTCCTAAGGTATGGAGCACCATCCATGCTAACCTTTACATACAGGTAACCATATCCTGATTTGCCGTCGACATCTTCATTGTTCTTCGCCAAACTAGAGGCCATGGTGTTCTTCCGGAATGAGCGAATTGGTGGCCATCCTACCACCTGTGTCCTGTTATAGAAACTTTTGGATCAGCGATTTATCAAAGTTACCCTAACATACAAAGATATGATTGACCAAGACAAGATAAGGCAAAGGTGAACGCTTTTGATTGAAAGAAAAATCAAGCCTGAAAATGAAGAAATAAACTGCACGCAGAAACTCCACAAAGATGAAGAAATACCCACTATTTATTTTCAACAGTTTATGCAAGTACCTCTCAATTATTATATGAGAGGAAAATATAAACTCAACATACAAGTTTCAACCATGATAAATATCCCATAACAGCGACAGCATAAACAAAAAGTTAAACATGAAGCAATATACAGTCATCAACCCCTTCAAAGGAAAAACAAATCCAACCAGAAATCAGTTTGAACAATATTCAAGAAGGAAAAGACAAAACTTTCAAGAAAATAAATCTAAGGAGCACAAGATTAGGAAGGGAAAGAGAAATCAAATTTTAAGATCACCCCTTTCATTCCTAGGTCCCCCCAAAAACCAAGTTAATTACACTCAACTTAGCTGTATGCAACCCTCTGATTAAAGCTGAGGTTAGTGATTCCATTTATCTTTCTCAAGACCAAAAAAAAAAACATTCTAATATAGTTTGATTTGCTCACAGCTGCATTTTCTTGGAACTAATGGTTTGATTTTCTTCCTCTATCCCACAATTCGGACAGCAATTAAATATTGGCCACAGTAACAAACACAAAGTATCGAACCAAAAGACAACCCAACAAAGAAAATAACTCCAAAAGCAGAAAGGCAATCAACGCCAGCTTACTTCGCAGCAGGAGCACTGCTGTTCTCATTTGCAGCAGCCACTTGGCTGTTTTTCTCTTGAACTGGCTTTGGAGATTGAGCAACATCTTTCTTCGCAGGTCCCGCTACCCGAGATTTATGGGGGTTACCATTATCGCCTCTGGGAGAGAACAGAACAGCTCCTTTATTCAAATCAACCTCAGATCCATTACCACCAGAGAAAACCCATTTCCCAGTAGACCCATCAATGGCATCTGAGAAAACTCTCTTAGCCCCTGACACTAAATTCTTTACTGGGATAAGAGAATAAGCATTAGTGTTGTTGGTGTCAATATCTTTTCCAACAAGAGACACCCCAGCTGCGGGTACTGTTGGTTTTCTCTCTGGAGACTGAGACCCTGGCAAGCCAAGCCTTAGCTCAGTTTCTTTCATGTTGAGAGAAGTATTGTTATTTTTGTTGTTGTTGTTGTTGTTGCTGCTGCTGCTGCTGTTGTTTTTCTCTTCAGTTAAGAGAGTAGAGGAGGAAGTAGAGGAAGAGGAGAGCTTTTCAGAGATATTTTCCATTGAAGGAGTCTCTGACAAGCCTATGTAATCATGTTCCTTTGGTATAGAATACATCAAAGCTGGTCACAGAAGTAGTGAAAATATGGACCACAAAAGAAGCATGAGAAGTTTATGAACAAGAAGGAGAGAACAGAATGGTTTCACAGAGAGAGAGGGAGGGAGGGAGGGAGAGAGAGAGAGAGAGTAGGCGGTATGGTTGATTCGCTTCTGCAAGTGCTGGTTTTTGTTAATGCAGAAAAGAACTTTCATTGCCCTTTCTGTAGCTGCTTTGCCTTCCCTTTTTTATGATATTAAAAATACGAAAACAAATACTATAAATATTTGCTTTCTGTTAAGATATTTTTTTATGCGTCAGATTCTGTTAGCAAGAATTAGCAAATTTTATTGAGAAATTTTACTATGTTTATAGTAGTGTTTTATTAGTTAATTTTTTTCAAAATTGATTTAAAAAATAACTAATAAAATATTAATATGTTTTTTTAGTATCATATTTTTTTTCAATTTAAAATTTGTAATAGAGTTATTCTGATTATTAAGCTGTATGCCGATAAATGCATTGCAATACTATAATTAATTCAAACATAATAAATATTTACTAGATGTTTGTTATTGTTATGTTGCGAGCTAGATTTAAAATAATAAAAATAAAAAATATTTATGTTATAGGAACCTTTTGACAATGTTACTAAATTTAACCTAATAGGTCAACTTTTAAACCTTTTAACTCGACTTTTTATTTAATTCGGGTTTCAAATTAAACTAAAGAAAACTTGTTCCGACACGACCCAAATAATTTGGTGGATCCAAAGACAACCTAACAAACCTGCAACTTGTGTCATAGAATAAAATAGGTTTAATAACTTTGTTTTCTTTAAATTATTTTTTGTTTAATTATATGATAAAAAATAAATGTTTACAAAATTGAGCATCAATTCAATGTTGAGATGTTTATTTGAAACCGTAATAATCTTATAGAAAATGCTAAAACAAGTTATGAAATCAAATTCTCAATTAATCCAAGTTAACCTATCATACTTGTGATCCGGATTATAAACTTCACATGGTTTAGTAACTTTGTTTCTTCTGAAATTATTTTTTATTTAATTATACAACAACAAAAATAAACATTTAAAAAATTAACTAGTAACCAAATTCCAAGACATTTGATTGAAACTAGGATAAACCCAAAGAAAGAAAATCAAAATAAATTATAGAGACAAATTCAAAATAAATCAAATGTTAAAGAATAAAATAGAAAAAAAAACTAAAAAAACCTAATTTTGAAGAATAAAATTAAAAAGAATCAAATAACACAAAAAAAGCTAGGTGCGCAGGCCTGGGTGACTCAACATACTAGGGCCCTTTTAAAAGAAATTCAATAGCAAAAAAACATGTTGGCTGGATAGGAAAACGACACGCCATTTCTAGTTCGTCTTGAACTAGTTCAGCTAACCGAGAAATTAGGCCTCCCATTTTTTAACCTAGAAAAGGAATTTTGAAAAATCTTTTAGCCTGAAAACACTTAAGAAACACTCTAGATACCTTAATAAGCCCATTTATAGCATAAATTAGCAAAAACATTGATTAAAAAATAGAAAATCAGCACAAATTCAAAAAACATTTCAAGACACGATCTACTTTTTCATTCAAGATTAAGGTTAAAACTTTCCTTACAAAATAAAATTTATTAACACCAAAATTGACCTTTTTTATATTTGGAATGTGGTCATTCGATAACTTTTTCTCTCCTTCGCAACGACCCACTTTCTCTCCTCCCCTAAACTTAGGGATTGATATATGAAAAAAAAAAAAAAAGAGATGAAGTTTTGGAATAAAGCTTAAAATATTCAAACTAAAAGGACCAAAAAAGAAGTTTAAAAAATCCCATATGCTATTTTCTCAAATAAGGCACCAAATGAACAGGTAATAAATAAAAAAAACATTTTTTTCCATTGTCAAATTTGATCCTCTCTTTTTTAATTTTTTAAAAACAATCAAACCAAAATTATTTTTTAAAATCAAGCATCAACTCAATATTAGGAATTTTTTTAACACCATAATAACATTATATAAAACAAATCAAAATAATTTATCAAGCTTAATTCATAATCAATGCAATGTGCAAGCATGAAATTGAAAAACAACCAACCAAACCGATTTTTTTTGCAAATCAAGTACCAACATAATATTGTAAGGATTTTTTTAATTATGCAATAACTTGATGGAAAGCAAACAAAATAAATTGTCAAATGCAATCTCCAATCAACATAACGTCAAATGATAAAATTAAAAACAATTTAGCAAGGTTAATAGTTTTTTTAACATGAAAACAAAAGTTGAACAAAATACTAAGCTCGACCCATGTTATTCCTTATTCCTAGGGACCTCATTTTTGTCTTAAAAGCATCATCTTAGGTTCTTAGGTTCACACTAGTCTCTAAAACTAGAAGGCACAACAACCTAGCCCTTAAAATTCAAGTTTTTGAAAAATGACACTAATTTGATGACAACTCATTGACTTATTATTGAATTTGTTTTAAGGGTTTTTTTTTTAAAACGGGTCAGGCTATGTCAATCCCTAAAAACTAGGAGACACGTTGACCTAACTATTAGAACCCAACATTTATATAAAAAAAAAATGGTGAAAACTCATTGATGCTATTTTTATTTGTTTTTGAAAATAAATATTTACATACCTTAATGGGTGAAAAATACGGATCGAGGTTGAGAGAATTGTTTCAATTTGATTTTAAGTTATTGAAACTGTTCAGTAATGTTTTAGGATTATAAAAAGTTTATTTAGCTTCTTAAAATGTTTATTATGTCAACTAGATTGAAAATGGGTTTTATTTTTCAAAACACACTAGATTGATTTTCCAGCCATCTTTTTTATTTTTGAAAATTGAACCAACAGACGTACTTTCTATTTTTAAAAAAATAATGCCCTTAAACATAAAGAATAATAATAAAAGAGACTAGACACACAGGTTTAGCCTTGCACGCTCATAAGCTCTGGGCCTTCCTTTATTGGGCTGAATCTTTTATGTCTAGCCACCTAGCATTTTTTATGATTTGTTTTTGTTGATATACATTGTAAATAAAATACCTAGCATGATACTTAAATTATTGTTCAATTTTGGCATAATTTTTATAAAAACATTATATATTTTTATATTTCAAAAAGCATTAGCTTGATTTTCCAATCACCTCTTTTATTTTTGAAAACTAAACTAGTAGGTGTATTGTCTATTTTTTTTTAAATAATGCCCCTAAACATAAAAATAATAATAAAAAAATAGACATGTGAACTTAGCCTTGCATGCTCATAAGCTCTAGGCCATTTTTTATTGGGCTGAATATTTTATGTCCAAGAACCTAGCATTTTCTATTACTTGTTCTTGTTGAAATACATTGTAAATAAAGTACCTAGCATGATACTTAAATTAATATTCAATTTTGGCATAATTGTTATAAAAACATTATACATTTTATATGCGAATGTTAAATTATTATTATTATTATTATATGCCCAATATGAGAAAAAAAAACTTGTTCATGAATATTCAATGAATATAGAACTTATGTTATTTTATTTTATTTTCAAATAGATTTTGACGTTATTTTATTACTTAATAACTTTTTTTCTTTCATTCATAAGTAAGGATAATGAGGCATTATTTTAAATTTTTTGTATATTAAAACTTGCTTTTAAAATCAAGATGAGTTCTTTAGTACTTCTGATTGAAAAACATACTTTTATTTAACTAATAAATATATGTATTAATAAAGCAATGGAGTTTAGATTAGAGAGATAAATTTTTCCTCCATATTTCAAATAATTAAACATTTTGTTGAACCTTAATTTTTATTGTCGCGGCCTTTTATTAAAAAAGCATGTTGGTAATAAAATATAATGCCATTATTTTAAAGAGAATCATGGTTTTTAATGAGACAATTAATTGTTTTATGAATAATTACTTATTAGACTTATATACAAAAACTTTAAAACAACTTATTAATTAATATTGTATAGGAATGATATATATATATATATATATATATATATATATATATTAAACTTTCTTTTGAAGTTGTAATAAGTTTTTTTCTTTGAAAATCAATTAATATTTCTCGTAAAAAGAGAATGTTTTCATTAAAACAACAAAGAAAATGAATTAGTAAGAAAATTAGTTTTTCATTAAATATATGTGTATTTTTCTCTTTGGTTTAAATCATTTTAGTTTTTTCTAAATATTTTTTCTTATTTCTTTTACTTTCTAGTCGATGGACTATGATGCTAATAAGAAAATAATTTTGTTGTAAAAAACAAAATTACAAGTATTAGAAAAAAAAATTAAAAATAAAAATACTTTTATTCTTCATAATATTTTTAATTGTTTTCATGTGAATGTATATTTTTATAATTTAAGTCACATGTTTGATGAGTTAACCAACCTATATCAATTCAAAATATTGTTATTTTAGATTTTTTTTATATAAAAACCAATAAATCAACATATATTTAGATTTTTTTTAAGGAAAGAATTAAACTATGTTCTAATCAGTTCAACTTAGTCATTAATACACTTGTAAGATTGACTGCATCACATTAAATAAAATCTTATCCAATTTAATTTAAAACCTATCAAAAACTAGAGGAAAAGTTGGTTTTATATAAATAATAATTAAAAAATTAAGGATTAAAATCAATGCAAAAATAAAATAAAACTAATTGAAAAGAAACTAAATTGAAGAAAAAAATTATTCAAAAAAAGATATCAATAAGAAATTAAAGGGACAAAGATTAAATTAAATATGAAAATAAAAATAAAACTACCTTTATATTTCATCAAAAGAAAAGAGAATAAAGAAAAGGCGAAGAAAAAAAATCTACCAAAACCACACAGTAAGTCTTCTGCTGACACGTGCCCATCCACTATGAAGATATCAGTGAGTCAGTATGCCCGCACACGCGGCTTGAAGATTGTGGGCTCCTCATGCAGGGTAAAATGGTCATTTCAGAATGCACAGACAGTAAATTGTGTGTCCTTGTCAACTGTCAAATGCATGTCCACCGACATCTCACTGTGCATCTTCCGGCAACCTTTTACGAAATGTCATAAATGTGTCATAATTATTATTTTCTCGCTAATTACTTACTTACTTTATATATCTTGCACCGTATATATACCAATACATGCTACTGTCAAGTGTCAAGAGCATGAGGAGACGGTAATGAAAAAAAGAAAAAGAAAAAACAGAGAGAGCGGAGACCAGAAAGTGAACAACCGTGCGTCCTTAGCTTGCCTACATAAAAACTCTGTGACCAAATTTCAGATCCGTGATGATAGCTCCTCCTTTTTAAAGATTTCCCTCGATTTTCTGCCTCTATTATAATAATCTTGTCCACACTTGCGTAATCATTGCTCTTGACAAAGGGTTAAACTGTAATCCTCCAGTTATAACAACAACAATATTTATAAAGTGTTTTAAAATTATTAATTGCAGGTTGAAGATTTAGAGAATTTATTGACAAAGGGTTAAAACTGTAATTCTCCAATTATAACAACAATTATATACTATCTTTATATTCTTGTGGCTAGACATAACTGGATTGTTTGGTATTACAATAATTTTTATAGTTGTGATTTGAAAAAAATTATTTTATAAAAAAAATATTTTTAATTAAGATTGGTTTAGAAAAATATATGTTTGGTTAAAATTGTGGTTGAATAAAAAGTAGTTTAATATATTTGATTAATAATGTTTTTCAAATTGAATTTATAAAACAACTAAAAAAGACATATATTAATATTGATAATTTTTTAATTGAAATATTGTTAATTTAACTATTGCTATTATATCATGAAATAAATTATGCAGTGCTATTGAATAATGTTAAACACTAGTTTTTCAAATAAAACACAATACCTAAATTTTTTTTTTCTAGTATTTCTTAGGTATTAGAGAATTAAATAATAAAAAAAACAATGACAAGTTCAATGGGCATTAAATATTGTTAGCATGATGTATGAAGGTGATAATAAAAAAATAATAACAAGTTTTAAGAAGGGAATGTAAACTGCTAATGGAAACAAGAGGACGATGAGACACATGTTATAGGAACATAAAATAGGTATGATATGCTTTTGATGAACCCGCGATTAGGCCACAATTATTATATGGATCCCACATTCTTCAACCAGCGTTTTAATATTTTCCAAACAATAATTGATTGTGGTGATATCACGCCACATTTTTTACCACAAAAACAAACCACCTCTAAATAAAACATGATTACACGAGCATCATTCAACTCCTCTTGAAGGCCTCACCATTCTTGGATAGTGAGTGTTTCTAACACACTTTCAGTTTGGTGTGGATAGGTTTTTTTTCGTTTTTTTTTCTTCATTTTAATTTTCTCTTTACTCTTTAAATTCTTAAAAAAAACACTTTAATTAATTTTTTCTTTGGATTTGATTATATTTGTTTAATTACTACTTGCTTTATTTAAAATAATTTATAAAATTAAAAAAAATTCCAATTTCGTCATCTTTATATTTCAAATTCAATCTACATTCTTTTTATTCCTATTTAATTTATTTGAGATAAATTGATTTTTTTATGATTTCATCATATTTTTTTTTCCTATTAAATCTAATCAATGTTGTTTTAATTGTTTTTGTTTTTTTTTTTTTTTACTTTGACAAGTTTTTTAAATTGGTTCGGAATTAAATTTCTTAATTGAACTCGAGTCTAGAATTTCACAGGTTGCTTGATTTTTTTTTTAAGTTTTTTTTTATTTTAATCCTTGAACATTTATTTAATTGGAGATTGGGCTATGTGTGTTTTTTTTTTATATGCTTTGTATATGATTTTTCATTGATTTTGAAAGTGACACAAGTTATCTCGAGCCTTTTTATTTGTTGTTCTTTGTTAAATTTAGCTTTTTGAAAAGAAATTTTTTAATTAAAATAAATTAATTGATTAAATATAAGTATGAAAAGCTCACTTTATAATATTTTTTTGTTTGTTTTTCAAGTTATTGCTTTTATGACACGTGTTGACTCTTTTGGTGTCGTCGCGTAACCTTTCATAATAATGCTAAAACCATTTTAGTTAGCTTTTTCTGGTGGTAAGATGGTGTTCATGGTGGTGTGATATTAGTAGCTTATTTTATAATTAAACATTGCAATTTTTTTCATTTTATTTACTGTCGATACCTTTTTCTAATCATGTTATTAAATTGGCAATGCTTATTAAGCTCACTCAAGTCAATAATCCGGATCTAAGATTTTTCTTGTTTCTATAAAATATTGAAAAGGTCTAAACATCTTTTTTTTATATTAGAAAACACTTGATCCAGGTTGAGACGTGGTGTTGTTCACCTATCTAGTCCTTACCCAAAATTATATTATACAATTAATTAAAAGATTTAAGGAAGGAAGCAGTGTCAATCACTTATAAATGTTTATTTTTTCTTGATTCAGTCATTCAAATTTATTTATTTATTTACAATCTCAACCTTCTAAGTTATATTAGCATAGTTTTATGTGTTGAAATGTTTTTCTTTTTGCATGCTCTTATATATGTGAACTGTCGAGAAATATTTTGATAATAAATTAAAAGATCAATTTTGCAAAATAGATTTTTAGGTTATAGTACCTATTTAAAAAAAATTAAAAGATCAAGGATCAAATTTAACAAAAAAAAATCAAAACATACCCCATTTTTATTTTAGCATGGGAAACCTTAATTTGATCCCTGATGTTTTAGTTTATGTATTATTTGGTTCCAATTATTCAGCATTTTATATTTTGGTTTGAAATTTTCACAGTTTTTTATCCTATGTATTAGGAGAGAGGTAAAAGTGAATCATTGAAAAATATTAAGGAGAGAGAAAATGCTTGGATAACAATATTTGGACCTCCAAAAAAACCGATCTCAAAGAAAGTGGTTGGATGACTATATTTCGACTACTATAAAGACTGATTTTGGTGTCAATAGGTTTGTCTTTTTTAGAGAAGATATATGAAAGTGTCGTTTTCCTTTAACTATACCAGAAATTTTTTTATGAAAGTCTATAAATTTTTTTATTAGTGTAATATTCACTTTTTAGAGTGATTAAATGATAATTTAAGATTGAAAATGCATTTTTTAAAGTTCTTATTGTGTTTTCTCAAGTATTTTCAAATGAAAACAATCAATCCCTAATGTTCTGGTCACTAGAGATGACCAAAAATTGTCCAGTAGATAATGGGTCATTTGTTAAAGTAGATGACATATTATCCGTTTTAAAAACTTTGAGTTGATTCAAAAGAAATAATCAACTAAACGCGGGGGCTTGGCCTTTAAGGCCCGAATACGCAGGCCCACCCTTATAAGGCCAAGCAAGTGGCGCTAGCCTTCAAAGCCTAAACACGTGGGCCTAACTTGTCAGATCCATCAATACCTGTCTTTTTTATTTCATTAATTTTTTATATAAGTTTTAATTAATACACTCTCACTTATTTTTTAAAATGATTTATTTTTAACTTTTTTAAATTATAATTAATTTTCTTAATTATATTTTATTTTTATAATATTGCAAAGAAATTATTATAATTTGTCTTTAAATCCTTTCTTTGTACTTTACATAAATAAGTTAAACTTTCATGATGCATTTATAAAAACAAAAAGATATGTGTTCTTAGCAATTAAAATTACCTCTAAGATAAAATAAATAAAAACTTATAAAATAAAAAGGATAGTTGAGGCAAAACATTTGCATGTTTATCCATATTTTACTATTAATAGGAATATTAACTTTTGTTTTAATATTTAAATGGTATTAACAACTCTTTTTTTATTTATACATTCATATATATATATATATATATATATATATAATATTCTTATTAAGCATAAACATTTTATTTTTATTTTTAAATTAAGAAAATAAATAATACCTGAAAATACATTCACAACATCAATGACTTCTTCTTATGTGTTATAAATTAACTTGAAATTCAATTTATAGTATGACACAAAATATAGTACTAGAATAAATAAAACAACCAAAAGGGTTATGGAATCTATTGTTTCTTCTATGGATCCAAACCAATTGCATTATATATTTATAAAATATCAATTTTATTATTTCATTTTTTTAAAATCATGTATTTTTTTCAAGGGGTTCTTGAGGCATTAAAAATACATTCCGACATTGTCATTTTGTGAAAAATAGTTCAATTATTTTGTTATCAAAAAAATAAAATGAAAGGGACTAAAATTGATATTGAGGATGAAATTGAGAGTTTTTTCTTTCGCAGCACTAATTGTGTCAGTGTCTTTTAAGATTTCACGCTTTAGGTTTTTGAAAAAATTCTTTCTTTTACTCCTTTGAGTTTAAAAATTATATGTTTTGATACAAGTATTTGTGTTTTTCACATCTTAATGCCCTTGTTTATAAAGGAGAGAAAGAGAGTGATTAGAAAATAAAAAGAGGAAAGAGAAAGTCATTTATTGTCCATATTCTATCAATCAAAAAATTATTTTTGGTGTTGATGGCTTTCATTTGACAAGAGTTCATTAGAAGTATTTTTGAACATTTATCTTTCCAAAAAAAGCAGATCAGATTTGAGGAAAAAGATTTTTTTTGGGTTGATTTTGTGTTTTTGATTCGAATTTGGGTTTTTTTAAAGTTGATAAGTAGGTTTTTTTTTCTTCTTTTAGAGTTTTTAGGCTAAAACAGGGTAGAAATGGAATTTTGGGTTAAGAAAACCACTTTTTGGTTTTTTAGTCACCTCTTTAGAGCCCGTTTGGAAATGCAGGCCAACTGACGTTTTCAAAAAAAATATTTTTTTTGTTAAAAATTATTTTTTTTATGTTTTTGATTGGTTTGATGCGTTGATCTCAAAAATAACTTTTAAAAAATATAAAAAAAATTATTTTGATGTATTTTGGCATGAAAAACACTTTGAAAAACAACCACAACCACACTCCTAAATAAACTCTATTAGTTGAACTAGAAAAAATAAACAACACGTCATTTATCATAGTAAACGACATGCCATCTGCTTTTATTTTTTTCAAAAAATAGGAGTAGAAAATATGTTGTTCACTCTTTAACTCGAGAACAAAAGGGCTA